>CM046343.1:23374646-23541197 GCA_025403435.1 Artocarpus heterophyllus
TCCCCCGATCTATTGTTCTTCCTTCTTTAATTTGAGATTTTTTTTCTTTCATTTGCCAAGTTTGTTTTAATTTTTGTTAATTATTGTTTAATTTTAGTATTTTGACAATGTTGATATTTTTAAAACTGTAACTGATCAAACAATAGAGTGTTTTAGAAAGACGAGTGGTATGATACTCTACACAATTTTATAATAAGGAAAAAAAATATTTATGATACTCTACACAAGTTTATAATAATACTCTACACAATTTTATAATAAGAAAAGAGAAACTAAACATAGTTATGCTTTATCTCATCTTAAGTACTTGTGAACTCTGAAGATGTTGATTTGAATCGCAAGGACCAAGCATTAAGGAAGAACACGAATTTGAATTTAATTCACTTTACATGATGATTAATTTTCTTTTAAGGGAATTGAATAATTTGCCCTCAACTTTTAGCAATCAAGAAAGGTTTCTGCATGCCTCCAAACCAAGAAGGAAAATGGTAAAGTTTTATTTTTAATCTTACATTAAAATGAAAGAAGTTAAAATTAAAGACCGTGTGCATATATATCTTCAAATATTAGCATAAGAAAAAAAAAAAAAAAAAAAGAGGATATGGAAAAAGTATGTAGTTTTTATGTACGTATACAAAAAGGAATTTGCCTCAGCACTAGAGATACATACATAAAACACTATAAAAATAGGGGTTCTTAGATTATTGTAAATGTCCAGAGGAATTTATTAACTAATAGTTTTACAAAAAAAACGAAAAGAAAATAGTTTATTTGACAAACTTCATGTGAAGTTTAATAACCTAATCAATGTAGTTGATATGCACATAACGATTTCCAACTCATTCGTATTTCTTTCAAAAGGTAGCTAGATTTCTAGGACAAAAAATAAGAATAATTATAAACAACAATAATGAAAAACAAAAAATAGTGTATGTTTGGGAGCATTAGTTTGAACTAGTTAGTTGAAAATACTGTAATATATAAAAACTATATATTATAGTATATTTTTGTTGGACATTATAACATATAAGAGTTTTATACTGTAACAACTAAAAGTTTTGATTTGAACTAAAAATGTCACACACATGGTAAAAATAAAAATAAAAGGCAAGCTGAGATGCATGGCAAAAGTTTTAGCCGATCATCTGTTGAGACTTAGTGACTCAACAAATGAATAATTTAATATTACATGTACGTGCTTAGTTGTTAAGTAACTAAAACGAAGCCCTTTTCATGTCTTTAACGTGTAGAAGCTCATTTTCACGAAAGAATATGATATTTTTCTTGCTTTGGTGTTACATTGTTTATTTAATAATATTGAAATCGTATATATAGATTTTATTTAGCAACATCGTTAGAATTTATTAGTTTCAAATATTATGATGTAAAGCTTTTATATGCTACAATATAAAATAAAATATGTTATAATATAAAGCTCTTACATGTCACAGTATTTTGATTTCAACTATATTCTCAAACGCACTTGTATGTGTATATATGTGAAAATCATGTGCCGTCGCATGGTTAACTTAACTGTTCAAAATCAAAAAGTATTTTGCATGTGCAATCGGGTAGCTATAGAGAGTTATATGGGCAAGGAACCCTAAACCAAAACCCTCTTGATAATCCAATGATTCCCCAATTCACGATCATTTTTTTTTTTTCAACTTTTGGCGCATGCTTTCCAAAAAAGTACCTCATCGTCTTCATCACGAAAGCTATAGATTTTTTTTTTTTTTCTTTTTGCTTCCTTTTTGGCTGGAAACACCAACCCTCTGGATTCTCATAGTCCATAAAACCGGTCTTTAATCACGCAAGTACCTTAGCCTTGTTTTCATAACAAAAGGCAAAAATTAATAATAATAATAATGATGATGATAATGAGGGCAAATTAACCTTGTTGCTAGGTCTATTTGTAAAGATAATAAAATTTTAAATAACTTTTTCAAGAGATATATCCATGATTTTTTCCTCTTTCAGTTTATTGTCCGTTTGCAATAAATTATACATTCATTGTAAAAATGTAAATCACCGATGTACGATGTTCAAAACTACTAACAAATTAAAAAATTATTAATTTACAACTAGTCATGTAAATTTTTTTTACTAAACTTTTAACAGAAAAGTAATACATATATATAGACATTTTAAAAGCAAATGTCCACAATGGACATCCACAGGTTTTATTCATATATTTTGAGTATTTATATATGCTTTATGGCGGTGGCCGATAGGCCTACTTATACATTTGTGTTTCCTCAAGCTGAATGGACAAAACTAGCAATAATGCCGCAGATGACAAAAAGTTATTTCTTATCATCTATCTAGTTCATGATTAAAGAAAAAATCAATCTACTTATTATTATTGTTGGAAGATGATGTCAAAACGCAAAGTTTTGTCTTAGCCAATATTAACACAATTGATTCTTATCTTAATGTAATTCAACGGCCTATCTTGTCCTGTTGCTTTCCTCTGCAGTGTGAGATGGTGGTGAAGCCATATATTGGGTCCGTTTAATAGTATTTTTTAAAATAGATAAAAATAGTTTTGTTTTAAAAAATAAAATTTTTTAAGAATTATACTATAGTGTTTTTAAAATTTTTACCTTAAAAAACATGCAAAAATATTTTTAAAAATTTTAAAAACAAAACCAAATGGTCCATTGAAAGAATTGTACAATGACGACGATATACCACTTTTCCTTATTCTTGTAAACCAGTAGCATTAGCACAATTGTAGGCCTTTCATGCTATACATACTCACTGTTTTCATGCTATATATAGGCAGCCTTTTATATTGTATATTTTTTAGCAAATCAATACAATTAAAAAATCTTCTTTCTCAGTCATCTTTCTATTGTTTATTATATGGTACCAAAGCCATCTTGCTCCTAGCTCCCAAGAATGGCCGACCAAAACCCTGCCAATCCAAATATTGTTACTAAAAATGCCAAGCCTCTACCCAACATAGAAAATATTAGACATGTATTCCCTAAGGAGTAAAAATGTAATACATTTTTGGAAACATTTTTATCAATAAAGAATTTATTTATTTATATATATCAAACCTTGTCCACTTTACGTTCACGTTTGTTGAATGTATGTTAAGCAAATAATAGTCTAAGACCGTCAATCTAAACCTTAAGAATTGGGCAGATGATGGACTGATTATGTGGAAGACACGATTCTTAATGTGATGGTCTAAAACATATGATCCGCAATCGAGAAAATAAAGTTGGGCACTTTATTCATGTAAAGATTGTTATGTTGTCTATATCCCTTTTGGGAGATGGTTTGTCTTGACCATCGGAGTTAGACTCCGTGAATAGAAACATTGGCACGTTGTCATAGGTGACGATGTGTTGGATCGGGATATAAAGTGAATTGATTTAGATTAATAATTATGTCTCGGTAAATTGATTCACTTTAGACAATCATTTGTATTGTATCTTAATCCTGAGATGAATAGTGGGCCCGTTGTCTCGACTTGTGTCTTTTGATGTGCCAAAGGGTGACACCCATATCTCAATAGTAGTATGCATGCCGATACGTTGGAGGCATGACTCTTGATAGCGTAGACTTGTTATTCATAGATATGGAATCCATAGCTCCTCTTTAGGAGTAATGATATCCTCTTATATGCGTTGTCCTGTAATTGGAAAACTAGAGCGCTCAACCATTTAGATACATAGCTGTAACCGAATGGTATACTATCTTTGGATAGTAAGTTTTCTAATGGTGAGACAATGAAACGTAAGATAAAAATAATCAGGAAGGTAAGACAGAACTTGTCCTTAAGCCGATTATGGATTTTCATATGGGGATACGATACACTATGATATGTCATGGAGACTTAGCTATACGAGCTTCGTAATTCTATAAAGTTCGAGAGTGCAGCTCTAAGCTTTTAGTGGAGTAGCGTTGGAGTTGATAATTGTGAAATGTATATCTGGGATATTGGGTTTCATAATTATCATGAGCTTGAACTTTATAGGTCCATTTTGGTCCCCTTTGCTAGCTCACAAAATCCTGTAACGACACGGCGTGCTTTTCCAATAATTGGTGACTTATGTCAGATTTATTATATTGGTTTAAAATTTGGAAGAATTAAATAATTCATGTCTGTTTATCGGTTGAATTAATTTTGTAAGAAATTAGTTCAAGATAAACTTATTGAATTATTGCGATTAGATAATTCTTGTTTGTTTATCGGTTGTTTTAATTTTGGACAAATTAGGTCAAGATAAACTTGTAGAATTATTGTGAATTGATTTATTTTCTTAGAGATTATCTTGATAAAGTTTGTTTTGATCAGATAACTTTTCTATTGGGTTATTTGAATCAAAACTAAGACTTTATCCTATAGAATCTCGGGTGGAAAATAAAAGATTCGCCGAGATTTTTTCGCGAGAGTTCAGCCTGCCAAATGACGTGTTCGGCTTGTTGATGGGGCCTGTTCGGCCTGCCGATCAACGAGTGATAAGATTACATATTTTCACGTGGATCTTATCAGATATTGATCCGAACTTGATTCTGTTTCGAGTTTTTGGGACCTAATCTGATAAGGACTGACCCCAGGACCAATGGCTATAAAAAGGGAGTGAGTCTCATGATTTACTCAGATAAATTGAGAGATTAAGAGTGATACTCTTCTAGTGAGCATCTGAAAACTCCCTAAGAGCTTTTGTTCACAAATCACGAACACTAGCTTTGGGTTCTCTCTATTGGTTGGAAGGAGAGTCACCGATGGAAGAGCTGTACGTGTGAGCCCACACTCACTCCGGTTGTGGATAGAGAATAGCAAAGAAGATCAGTTGGTTGAGGCTCTTCTGGAATGTTACTTCTCTACACAAGTTACGGAGGTTCTTCGGCACACAGAGGTTAGTAAAATATGTCTAATTTATACATATAACATGTCAAACTTGTATTTTAGAAATTACTCTGATGAAAATTTTTTTAAATTTCGTTGCGCAACGTTTTTCCAACAATTGGTATCAGAGCCATGGTTTTTATATAAATTTACGAGTTTGTGATCATGTTATATGCATAAATTTTGTGATCTTAATCTCTCCTATGCTTGAATTGAATTTTATAGAGACTTGGCACTCTAGGTTTCTATAAATTATATGTTGTCATGTATTATATGGTGAATGCTTATTAATTAATTATGGTTGATTAAATCATTGTTTAATTATTTATTAATTAATTAAGATCGGTTATGGTTCCTTAGAGGTTAGAATGTGTATCTAGGTTTTTCATGTAATTAGATGGCGGACTATCATCTCCGTCTAGGAATTATTATTTAATTTTAAATTTGTAAGAATTTTTGTAATTAAATAATTATTCGGAGAAGACGGATCTAGAAGAAAGATGATGGCGCCCCTAGGTATTTCCTGAGTCTCTAACTTTATGTTTTTGAATTGTTAAAAATAAAATTGATGAATTGCATTAAAATTGTATTTTCAGGAATGAAAGATTACTGCTCGGTTGGCATGCTGGACGTCACAGTTCGACTGGCCGATGGTCATAGATCGACAGGTCGGACGTGTGGTCCAGTAGGCCGACAGTGGGGCAGAAATTGGGATGCTCTGCTGACAGGACAATGTATTAGATCGGCATATCGGCCTACCGACTGAGAGCTGAAAAATTTTCAAAAAAGGTGCAATTTTTTCGGTGCAGTTTTCATTTTATTTTTGAGATGATTCTGAGAAACATTAAATTTGGATATGACCGGAAATATAAAGTATTTGATTCATACGAGATTGAAGACTTGAAGATATGTATTACATGAAGAAGGATATAGCTTGAGGATTCAAGGATGAAGAATCGATAAATGTCTCGATCATTCTCTTGTAATCTTAGTTTTCTATTCTCTAGGATGGAACCATAATATTACAATTATTATTATTTTGCTTGTAGCTTTGCTTGATTGCTTTGCTTGTCTGCATTATAATATGATTTACCATGTATATTGATAACATGTCATATAGAATAGGGAGTGCCGCTCATATTAAAAATTGTTCATGCATAATCTCAAAATAAAACCTTGATTTCAAAAGATTGAGTGGGAGAAGGTTTTCGAAGAGAGGACCTAAGGCCTCCATCGTTGGTCCATAGGAAGAACATGGTGGTCCCGACACCTAGGAAGGAATTTCTATCATGTACCAGATTGGATCTCTGAAAGGATAAGGTATTTTAGTATGATTTATGGTTGCACACCCCTAGGTGGTGATTATAAATCATAGATAAAATATTAAAACGATGGTTATACACTCACGTTAATTTTATTATTAACCTCCCTTAGGACCTCCATAAATAAAATTAATGGCCAAAGAAACGATTATTAATATATGCTGGATCATACGGGTCCTAGATGGCATATATTAATCAGGAGGGGATCCGTGTTCCTGATTGAATTTGGCATGACTCCCCTGAGAGCTTGATGAATTATGAGTTGGGAATTATCGTTGTAAGGTTGTGATATTTTCAAGGTTTTGACACATAAACACATTTGTATGATTTTACATGATTGTGTTATCTTACTAAATTATTATTATATGTTTGCTTATGTTTGGTATATGATTCTTTATTGTAGATTGAAAATGTCTAAAAACGCTTTATTATCAAAACTTGACAAAAACCAATTAACCAGTGAGAATTATAACGATTGGAAACGGAACCTGGATATCGTCCTATCCTTTGAGAAACTGAAATATGTACTGACAACCCGTTGTCCTCCCGAGCCTACGGGAGACTCAAGTAATGAGCAATTCCAAGCGTATGATCACTGGAAAGATGCTAATGATCAGGCCCGCTACTATGTTATGGCCAGCATGAACAACATGCTACAGGCTCAACATCAGGATTATGAAACTGCGAAGCAGATCTTGGATAATCTTGAGGATGTGTTTGGAGGCCAAGCCATAACAAAGCAGCAAGGGGCGCTTCGAAAACTCTTAAACTCTAGACAAAGACCGGGGACATCTGTGAAGGAGCACATGATGTTGGTCATAGGTTACCTCGCTGAGGCTCAAACCAATGGAGCCGACATCGATGCTGAAACTCAGATGACTATGGTCTTTGAGACTCTGTCTAAGGAATTTATTCTGTTTAGAGCTACTTTTAATTTAAGCAATAGACAGGATATGACCTTGACAGAACTGATGAAACAGTTACAGGAGTTCAAACTGTTGATCAGGGAGTCTCCTGCTGGTGGTGAGGCCAACATGGTAGCTACTTCTGGTTCCAATCCTAACTCAGGGAGTGAAAAGAAGCAACGGGAAATCTTTTATTCCTGCTACTACCAAGAGCAAGAAGAAGAAGAAGAAGAACCCAAAGAAGCTTAAGTGTTTCTTCTGTGGAAATGTCGGGCATATCAAGAAGTATTGCAAGGACTTCCTTTCAAAAGGAGGTAGGTGTGATCTTTTATATTTAGAAACTTGTTTGGTTGAGGAATCTAGTGACATCTGGGTCATAGATTCTAGTGCAACTAATCATGTTTGTGTTTCTCTGCAAGGATTTAAAGAAACGAGAAGTCTGTTACGTGAAGACTTCACGCTTTAAATGGGCGATGGATCCTTGGTCTCAGCTGAAGCAGTGGGAGATGTCCATCTTTATTTTGATAATTATAGGAATTTAATTTTGCAAGATTATTTTTATGTTCCTAAATTTAAAAGGAATTTAATTTCTGTATCTTGTTTATTTAAAGACTCCTACGTAGTATCTTTTAATGAAAAAGTGGTGATTCATAAAAACAAATCTTTTATCTGTTCTAGATGGATGCAAAATAATCTATATTTTATCAAACCTAAGATGGACTTATTGCTTAATACTGAGATAAATGAAAATGACTCAAAAAGACTTAAAACTTCTCACTCTAATAAAACTTATCTTTGGCATTTGCGCCTTGGTCATATTAACCTGAATAGGATTAAAATGTTGGTAAGGGATGGACCTTTAAGTCACTTAAAGGTGGAATCTATACCTCAATGTGAATCTTGTTTGGAGGGTAAAATGATCAAAAGACCATACGGGTCTAAGGACAATAGGACATAAGGGGTTCTAGAACTTGCGCATAGTGATGTTTGCGGACCTATGAACATCCAGGCACGAGGAGGGTATGAGTACTTCGTCACTTTTATTGACGATTACTCAAGATATGGGTATTTGTACCTAATGCACCACAAAACCAAAACTTTTGACAAGTTCAGGGAGTTTCGGGCTGAAGTGGAAAAGCAATTGGGTAGACCCATAAAGACACTTCGATCTGATCGAGGTGGGGAATACCTTTCTGATGAGTTCTTAGAACACTTGTTAGAGAATGAGATTTTATCCCATTTGACTGCACCTGACACTCCGCAACAGAATGGCGTAACGGAGAGAAGGAATAGGACTTTGTTGGACATGATTAGGTCCATGATGAGTTATTCATCATTGCCTTTATCCTTTTGGGGATATGCATTACAAACCGCATGTTATCTTTTGAACAATGTGCCTTCAAAATCGGTCCCTAAAACTCCTCACGAGTTGTGGACAAAAAGGAAGACATCCTTAAACCATATTTGCATATGGGGATGTCCAGCTCATGTCTTGTTTAAGGATCTGAATAAGTTGAAAGCACATTCGGAAGTTTGCGTGTTTGTAGGATATCCAAAAGGGACTAAAGGGGGTTCTTTTTATAACCCAAAGGAAAATAAAGTCGTGGTTTCAACTAATGCAACTTTCCTTGAGGAGAGTTACATGGACGACTTTAAACCTCTAAACAAAGTGGTGCTTCAGGAGTTAAGGGGTGATCCATTTACTCCGAAGGTTCCGAACGAAACCATTCTGATCGGTGTAGAAAAACCAAACAAACCTGAACAACAATCTCAGGGGCTTCGGCGTAGTGGGAGGATCGGGCGTCAACTTGAGAGGTATATGTTCAATGGGGAGGTCTTCTTGGCTAAACCAGATGAACATGACAGAGATTCTTATACTTACGCAGAAGCTATGGAGGATGTTGATTCAAGACTCTGAACAGAGGCCATGAACATAGAGATGAAGTCTATGGAGACTAATCAGGTCTAAGAGCTTGTGGATCTTCCCGAAGGGGTAAAACCCATAGGGTGTAAGTGGATCTACAAGAGGAAAAGAGGAGTGGATAGAAAGGTTGAAACCTTTAAGGCTAGATTGGTAGCTAAGTGTTATACGCAAAAGGAAGGAATCGATCATGAAGAAACCTTTTCGCCTGTAGCCATGCTTAAGTCCATCCGGATTCTATTGTCCATAGCTGCCGCTCTCGACTACGAGATTTGACAGATGGATGTCAAGACGGCTTTTCTGAATGGCTATCTTGATGAGTCCATTTATATGAAAAAACCAGAAGGGTTCAAGGTCGCGGGTCAAGAGGGTAAGGTTTGTAAGCTACAAAAGTCAATTTATAGACTTAAGCAGGCTTCTCATTCTTGGAACATAAGGTTTGATCAAGTGATCAAGACTTATGGGTTCTCACAAAATATGGATGAACCATGTGTTTACAAACACATTAAAGATGGGAAAGTGGTTTTTCTACTGCTCTATGTAGATGACATTCTGCTAATTGGCAAAGACGTTGGGGCGTTGTCATCGGTCAAAATATGGTTGACCAAGCAGTTTGACATGAAGGACTTGGGTGAGGCTAATTTTGTTCTCGGTATCCAAATCTTTCAGGATAGGAAGAACAAAATGATAGCTTTGTCACAGGCCGGCTACATAGATAAAATTCTCAGGAGGTTTGCAATGTAGGATTCCAAGAAAGGTGGGCAACCATCTAGGTCTGGAATTACTCTTTCTAAGAAAGACTCTCCAAAGTCTTATGAAGAAAGAGAATACATGAAGAATGTGCCTTATACTTCGGTAATGGGTAGTCTCATGTATGTCATGCTTTGCACACGACCGGATATTAGCTATGCTGTCGGGATTGTAAGTCGATTTCAGGCGGATCCAGGATCGAACCATTAGGTTGTGGTAAAGCATATTTTCAAGTACCTGAGAAGGACTTGAGGTATATGCTTGTGTATTCGGGTGAGGATTTAACTCCTCTAGGATACACTGATTCGGATTTTCAATCTTGTCTGGATTCTAGGAAATCGACTTCGGGGTTTGTGTTTACTCTGGGCGGTGGTGCCATCAGTTGGAGAAGTGCAAAGCAAGATTGCACTTCGAATTCAACGATGGAGGCCGAGTATGTGGCGGCTAGTGATGCTTCGAAAGAAGCAGTATGGCTCCGCAAGTTCCTTGAGGATCTTGAGGTAGTTCTTGGTATGGATAAAGCGGTATCACTGTACTGTGATAACAATGCGGCGGTAGCTAATGCTAAGGAACCAAGATTTCATAAGAAGAGTAAGCATATTGATCGGAAGTATCATGTGATAAAGGACTTCGTTGAGGGCGGGCATGTCACGGTGTGCAAGATCGCGTCAGAGGACAATTTAGCTTATCCATTTACGAATACACTTACTGGTAGAGTCTTCGAGAGGCATGTGGATGCTATGGGGATGCAAAATTTGCTGTATTTACTCACTTAGTGCAAGTGGGAGATTGTTAGACATGTATGCCCTAAGGAGTAAAAATGTAATACGTTTTTGGAAACATTTTTATCAATAAAGAATTTATTCATTTATATATACCAAATCTTGTCCTCTTTACATTTATATTTGTTGAATGTAAGTTAAGCAAACAATAATCTGAGACCGTCAATCTAAACCTTAAGAATTGAGCATATGATGGACTGATTATGCGAAAGACATGATTCTTAAGGTGATGGTCTAAAACATATGATCCGCAATCGAGGGAATAAAGTTGGGCGCTTTATTCATGTAAAGATTGTTATGTTGTCTATATCCCTTTTGGGAGATGGTTTGTCTTGACCATCAGAGTTGGACTCCGTGAATAGAAACATTGGCACGTTGTCATAGGTGACGATGTGTTGGATTGGGACATAAAGTAAATTGATTTGGATTAATAATTCTGTCTCGGCAAATCGATTCACTTTAGACAATCGTTTGTATTGTATCTTAATCCTGAGATGAATAGTGGGCCCATTTTCTCGACTTGTGTCTTTTGATGTACCAAAGGGTGACACCTACATCTCAATAGTGGTATGCATGCCGGTACGTTGGAGGCATGACTCTTGATAGCGTAGACTCGTTATTCATAGATATGGAATCCATAGCTCCTCTTTAGAAGTAATGATATCCTCTTATATGCGTTGTCCTGTAATTGGAAAACTGAAACGCTCAACCATTTGGATACATAGGTGTAACCGAATGGTATACTATCTTTGGATAGTAAGTTTTCTAATGGTGAGACAATGGAACGTAAGATAAAAATAATAGGGAAAGTAAGACAGAACTTGTTCTTAAGCCGATTATGAATTTTCATATGGGGATACGATACACTATGATATGTCATGGAGACTTAGCTATATGAGCTTCGTAATTCTATAAAGTTTGAGAGTGCAGCTCCAAGCTTTTAGTGGAGCAGCGTTGGAGTTGATAATTGTGAAATGTATATCTAGGATATTGGGTTCATAATTATCATGAGCTTGAACTTTACAGGTCCATTTTAGTCCCCTTTGCTAGCTCACAAAATCCTGTAACGACACGGCGTGCTTTTCCAATAATTGGTGACTTATGTCGGATTTATCAGATTAGTTTAAAATTTGGAAGAATTAAATAATTCATGCTTATTTATCAGTTGAATTAATTTTGTAAGAAATTAGTTCAAGATAAACTTGTTGAATTATTGCGATTAGATAATTCTTGTCTGTTTATCGGTTGTTTTAATTTTGGACAAATTAGATCAAGATAAACTTGTAGAATTATTGTGAATTGATTTATTTTCTTAGAGATTATCTTGATAAAGCTTGTTTTGATCAGATAACTTTTCTATTGGGTTATTTGAATCAAAACTAAGACTTTATCCTATAGAATCTCAGGTGGAAAATAAAAGATTCGCGGAGATTTTTTCGTGGGAGTTCGGCCTGTCGAATGACATGTTCGGCTTGCCGATGGGGCCTGTTCGGCCTGCCGATTAGCGAGTGATAAGATTACTCATTTTCACGTGGATCTTATCAGACATTGATCCAAACTTGATTTTGTTTCGAGTTTTTGAGACCTAATCTGATAAGGACTGACCCTAGGACCAATGGCTATAAAAAGAGAGTGAATCTCATGATTTACTCAAATCAATTGAGAGATTAAGAGTGATACTCTTCTAGTAAGCATCTAAAAACTCCCTGAGAGCTTTTGTTCACAAATCACGAACACTAGCTTTGGGTTCTCTCTATTGGTTGGAAGGAGAGTCACCGGTGGAAGTGCTGTACGTGTGAGCCCACACTCACTCCGGTTGTGGATAGAGAATAGTAAAGAAGACCAATTGGTTGAGGCTCTTCTGGAACGTTACTTCTCTACACAGGTTATGAAGGTTCTTCGGCATGCAGAGGTTAGTAAGATTTGTCTAATTTATATATATAACATGTCAAACTTGTGTTTTGAAAATTACTCTGCTGAGAAAATTTTTAAATTACCCTGCGCAATGTTTTTCGAACAGAAAACTCATTGGTTCAACCAAATCCTGAAAAACCCATTGTCCCTGCTACTCATATGTCTCAGTTTTAGCTTATTCAACCACAAAATCAGATTGTATCCATTTGTTTGACTGAAACCAATTATCTTCTTTGGAGGCAACAAGTCCTCACAACTGCTCGTGGTTGTGGCCTTCTAGGCTATCTTCTTGGTACCATTAAGATTCCACCAAAGTTCTAACTTGATAAGATGGCGTATCTGGGGCTCTCAATCCTACTTATGTTTTATGGCAGCGACAAGATCAGTTATTGGCCTCTTAGCTGCTTGCTTTCATCTCTGAGGGAGTTCTTGCTAATATGGTGGGAAATTATACATCTAGTGAACTATGGCATACACTATAAATGAACTTTGCAAATTAGTCAAGAGCAAAGATTATGCAATACAAATTGCAACTCCAAACACTCAAGAAGGGTAATCTTTCAAAGAACAAGTATCTTGCCAAAATGAAAGCTTGCTATGACATTCTTGCATCTGTGGGCTATAGAGTCTTAGAAGAGGACCAAATCCTTTATTTGCTTGTCGGCTTGGGCACTGCGTATAACCCAGTTATGGTTACAATCACTTCAAGGGCAGAACCGTACACTATGAAGGATGTTGGATGTTGAGGCTCTATTGATGACTTTTGAAACTCGCTTGAAGCGCAGTCAAGTTGTCAACTTAGATGGGACACTTTTAGCTACCAGTCTTACCGTTAACAATGCTCAGAAACATGGAACAACAGTTAAAGGTTTCACACCAGTGGCCATAACTCTTACCCTTCTCATGGTGGCAATCAAAACTTTTTAAGAGGTGAAGGAACAAAAGGACATACCCGTGGAGGATGCAATTGCTGGAACAATTTGAGACCTCAATGCCAGTTCTGTGGAAAGATGGAGCATACTACTCAACATTGTTACCATAGGTTTGACACTAGTTTTCAAGATTTTTCTTTAGCAACTTAAAAAACCAATGGTGATCAAAACCACTCCAACATTTTGAACAACAATGTCACAGCCATGATGGTGACTCAAGATACCCTTACAGATCCAAATTGGTATCCTGATTCTGGGGCAACCAACCATGTGACTGATGACTTAAGCAACCACAACCTTGGGACCCAGTACCATAGAGCCTATAAACTTCATATAGGCAATGGAGTAGGTTACGTATTTCTCACATTGGATCTTCTATATTGTTAATTCAAAAAATTCAAAGGCTTTCACTCTCATAGGGTGTTTGGTAGGGTGCTTAATACATTTTAGTTAGAACTATTTTTACTATAGCATGTGAAAACTTTATATTGTAACGATTTTTTTATTGTTACTGTAGCATGTGAGAGCTTTACATTGTTTATAACTGAGAAATTGGTCCAAACCACAATTGCCAAACACCCTATCAAAAATTTACTTCATGCTCCACATATTAAGAAAAAACTTATTAGTGTTTCACATATTGCTCTTGATAACTTAGTTGATTTTGAATTCTATCCTTATTTTTGTCTTGTGAAGGACCAAGCCCCAGGGGCAGTGCAACTACATGGGAGTCTTAATAGGGGCAATTTATTAGTTCAAGCTACATCACACCATGTCTAATCAGTCTCAGTCCAAAGTTTCTTTATTTTGTTTTCAAAATTCCTTCAAAGGACCTGAGTTGTGTTCCTCAACATATCAAAAATGTGTCTGTATCAAGTTGTTTGAATAGCGAGTCTAGTAATTCAGCCCTTAACCTATGGCATGAAAAGCTAGGGCATCCAGCTTTGAGTATAGTTTCTAGAGTCATGTCAAAATGTAATCAATCTCCTTTAGTGAAAGAAAATTTTGATTTTTACTGTGCTTGTCAACAAAGAAAGAGCCATAAATTGCCTTCTTTATATTCTATCACTAAGATAAAAGAACCTTTACCATTAATCTACTCAGACCTATGGGGACCCTCACCAGTTAAATTATCTAATTGTTTTTTATACTACGTGATTTTTATTGATGCCTTCTCATCCTACACCTAGATATATCTCTTAAAATAGAAATCTGGTGTCCATAATGTCTTCCTTCATTTCAAAGCGCATGTTGAATTGCATTGAAATATGAAAATCAAAACCTTACAAACAAATTGGGGGGTGAGTACCGATCATTGAACAATTATTTCAAAGAATCTAGAATCCTTCATCTTGTTTCTTGCCCTTATACTCCAGAACAAAACAATGTCGTAGAACGAAAACATAGACATATAGTTGAAATAGGTCTTTATATGCTTACACATGCTTATACGCCTCTTAGATTTTGGGATAATGCCTTTACCTTTGCTATATATCTGATCAATTGCCTTACCCTACAACATCAATGTCCTCTGGAAGTTCTTTACAAGGTGAAACTTGATTACTCTCAACTCAAGGTATTTGGCTGTACAGTTTATCCTCATTTAAGACCATACAATGATCACAAATTATAGTTCCATTCTATGCCTTGTACCTTCATTGGTATAGCACACAACACAAAGAATATAAGTGCTTAGCTCTTAATGGCAAATTGTACATTTCGAGACACACAATCTTTCTAGCTCCTAATGCCTTATATCTTCATTGGTTATAGCATACAACCCAAAGGATATAAGTGCTTAGCTCCTAATGGCAAATTGTACATTTCTAGACACTCAAAGGATATATTCCATCAATTGACTTCCCACCAAGATCCTACAACATCAATGTCCTCTGAAAGTTCTTTATCAGGTGAGACATGATTATTCTTAAATTAAGATATTTGCTTGTACAGTTTATCCTCATTTAAGACTATACAATGATCACAAGTTACAGTTCTATTCTATGCCTTGTACCTTCATTGGTTATAGCACATAACACAAAGGATATAAGTACTTAGCTCCAAATGGCAGATTGTACATTTCTAGACACACAATCTTTGATGAAAAAACCTTTCCTTTTGCTAGAAAATCTGATCAAAATACACCAATACAGTTTCAAGAGTTTCATAATTTAGGTACACCAGTTATACCAATCGTTCAATAACCTCAAAGTAATCTGTCTATTGCTCACCCATCTATTGAAACTTCCATTCCAGTCACTCAAGATATGAATCACACACTCAATGATGACAATGATACTTCAAATCCCATTTCTATTCCTTCCACTCCTATCTAAAGTCCAAGCCTTGCACACACTCACACAGATCCAATAGAGTCGTATGCACCTACTACTATTGTTCTAGGTGAAACTGCTTATCTAGCTAATACCAGACCTAAGAGAACTTGAAATAGTCAAGTAGGAACATTCATCCTATGGAGACAAAAGCCAAGCATGGCATTTACAGCCTAAAATCTAGAATATAGAGTGTAAAATGAAAGTGAGCCTACTACTCTTGAAGCTATGCTCTCTCCACATTGGAAGGCAGCAATGCAAGAGGAATATCAAGCTCTAATAAAAAAGAAAACCTAGGAAGTTATACCAATTCCTCAAAACAAAAAGCTTGTAGATTGTAAATAGATTTTAAATTGAAAAGGAATCCAGATGGCAGTGTAGCTTGCTAAAATGCTAGACTTATGGCTTAAGGTTTCAGCCAAGTTATAGGTTTCGTCTTTTCTAAAACTTTCAATCTAGTAATTAAACCTACAACAATTCGGGTTGTTCTCACTATAGCTCAATCTCGAGGCTAGAAAATTGACTAAGTTAATGTCAACAATGCCTTTTTTAAATGGCACCCTTGAAGATGTTGTATATATGTCCCAACCTCCTGGCTTTGAAATTGGCAATCGAGCTATGACAATATACAAACTCCATAAGGCCCTTTATGGCCTCAAACAAGCTCCAAAGGCTTGGTTTGACAAGCTCAGGAGCACTTTGTGTAGACTTGGTTTTGAGTCCTCAAAGTCAGATAATTCACTCGTCATGAAGCTCACTCAATACTCACAACTTCTTGTGTTTACGTTGATGACATAATCGTCATAGGCAGAAATGAAGTAAAAGTTCAAAAACTAATTCAATTATTAAATATGGCTTTTTCTTTGTAGTACTTGGGGCAGCTACACTACTTCTTAGGAATAGAAGTTCATGATACCAGCACGGGTTTTCTCTTATCTCAAGCAAAATATATCTTGGATCTTCTTAAGAAGGTTAAGATGGAGGATGCTAAGCCTTTTCCTACTCCAATGAACACATGTCAGCACTTGTCAACACACAATGGAGATTCTTTTGATAACACAGTGGGTGCCCTTCAATATCTCACCATAACCTGACCTAAAATTGCTTACTCGGTCAACAAGGTAAGCCAATTCATGGAGTGTCCCCTAACACATTGGAACAGTTAAGAGGATTCTTAGGTATCTCAAAGGGACTCTCCATTATGGCTTGAATTTCATCAATTCAAAATACTTAAAATTTAACAGGATGCTCAGATGTCGATCAAGTTACAGACCCCAATGATTGTCGTTCAACCACAGGTTTTTATGTTTATTTGGGAAATAATAGCCACATGGTGTTCTAAGAAGCAAACCACCATTTTTCGATCCAATACAAAGGCCAAATATAGGAGTCTAACTAGTGCCACTATTAAAGTCCTTTGGCTTAAGTCTCTTCGGAAAGAATTGTAAGTTAGCTGCAGTAGATGTCAAGTGATTTGGGTGGACAATTTGAGTATAGTATCTCCATCCGCTAATCCAGTTCTATGTTCAAGAACTAAGCACATTGAACTGGACTTATACTTTGTCCAAGAGAAGGTGTTAAACAGGACCATTGCAATTCAACATGTCCCAGCCGCAAACCAAAATGTTAACATACTCACAAAGCCTTTTTCTGCTACATTTTTCAGATACAAATTGGAGTCAATTCTTTGAAGGCTGTTAAATTGAGGGAGGCGGTTGGGAGATGATGTCAAAACGCAATGTTTTGTCCCTGCCATATTAGCACAATTGATTCTTATCCTAATGCAATTCGATTGCCTGTCTTGTCCTATTGCTTTCCTCTGCAGTACAAGAAGTGGTGGTACAGCCAGATTATATCCGTTGAAAGAATTGTAGAATAACTATATACCACTTTTCCTCGTTCTTGTAAACCAATAGCATTAGCACAAGTGTAGGCCTTTCTTGCTGTACATACTCGTTGTTTTCGTGCTATACATAGGCAATCTCGTATGCTGTATATTTTTGAGCAAATCAACACAATTAAAAATCTTCTCTCTCAGTCATCTTTCTATTGTTTATTATAATTATCAAGTAACACATAATTAATAATAGGCTTCTGGACCTCTGGCCTTTCGCATAATAACAATGCCACGCGCATGATAAATCCAACTATTTTTGTTTTTCTCTAAAAAGGAAAATCTAACTGTCAATTTCTATTCATCTCTCATTAACTAATAATGACTACGATGATGATGATGATGATGATAATAATAATAACATCTCTCATTAACTAATAATGACTACGATGATGATGATAATAATAATAATAAGGATCTTTCTATAATGGGATACATACTAGATGTAAAGTATATTTTTTACTATTAAATCTTGACAAAATCATATTTTTTATACATATTTTATAATTAAAAAACAAAATCCTACTAATAAGTTATTTTTTCGGTTCTCACCAAAATTACCTAATAAGAAGAGATTTTTTAGGTGAGAACTTCATATATGGTAATCCTTTTGAAATTATTAGAATTGATGAAAACTACTTTTTTACATTATTTATGGTATATATATATGGTGTTTGACAGTGAATAATTTACATTTTTTTAATTATAAATAATATAAAATTTTTACATATTATAATAATAATAAAAATTATTATAATATAAAATTTTTAAATATTATAATAAATATAGTTTTAACTATTAATTTTTCTTACCTTTCAAAACACTCTAAAAGTTGGTTTAAACTATTTTTTTAAACTTCATAAAAATACCCGTGGATGAGAATTGAAGAAATTGCCCTACAAATAACTAAAAAAATCTCAAAAGTACCTTGGCTTTGTGGGTCATGATTACATTTGAATATATGCCTCTGTAGGGTTAAATCAAGAACTACGGAGGAGTACAACTCTGTTGTGCATTCCACTCAATCCCTTTTGGAGACATATTAATAAGAACAATAGTTAATTGATAAAATGTCCTCGTGAAAAGAATAAAGAAAACAGCAGAAAAATTTCTGAATTAGCACTGGAATGTACCA
Source organism: Artocarpus heterophyllus (assembly GCA_025403435.1). Lineage (NCBI taxonomy): Eukaryota > Viridiplantae > Streptophyta > Magnoliopsida > Rosales > Moraceae > Artocarpus > Artocarpus heterophyllus. Next base: position 23,393,405 of record CM046343.1, read on the forward strand.
GTGTCGTAGTTTCTTATCCTGGCCCCCTCTGGAGTAATAAATTAATGATCTAATTCCTGTATAGAAAATTACTCAATCAGATATGATTCAGGCTCAAGTCTCTGACACGACGTCAAATACATATATTTTAGCTAGATCATTAACTCACGCTTTTCCAGTATTGAGATGCTTTAGCTCTTAGACAAAAGAGTGAATTATTAGAAATGCAGATTTGTCCTCAAGCTTTCTGACCAGTCTACCCATCGTTGACTTCTCATATAAAGCTTTTGCCATGAGACTGAAGCAGTCAATATATAATGACATGTACGAGTCTTATAGCCCGTGGAGGGGACTGTCATCACATTTTATGGTTGAAACCAGTCCTGGTTTATATGTCAGAAGAAAAAAATTATAGCCGAGTTAGTTGGTATTACCATTTTGTAGTCACATTCTCCAATCATTAAATAAGGGTGTTTGATATTAATTCTAATCGACAAATACGGAAAAATTTTCACATATTATAAAAAAATAAAAAATTATCACGATTTAAAATTTTTATATATTATAATATTATTTAATTAAAATTAATTTTAATTATTAATTTTAATCATATTTTTTAAATATTTTACATATCAATTATTAATTACGGTATTTGAAAAATAAATTTAAACTAACGGTTTGATCTATTTTAAATTTCAAGCACCATAATTATTAAAATTGTAGTTATTAGAGTTTTATACTGTGATATATTTTTTTTATATTATAACTAATGAAAGAGTTAGAAATTCTTGTCAGTAGGGCTAAAAACTAAAAGACTAAAAGATTTACTTTTAATTTTTAGTAAAGGCTACGTGTCTATAAACATAATACAATATATATTTGTCGATAAAGGATTAAGCCTCTACTGAGTCTTAAGCGGCTCCGTTTATGACTATAACTGTAAAGAGCTTTGGATGGTTCAAACATGGGAGTTCGAGGAGTGTCAAATGAAAGATTAGTCTACAACTCTGTTTAAGTTTATGTTTCAGAAACAATGTTGTTTACTACCATGGTCCTATATTATGTTGTTTGTTTGAGTTGGATAATGACATCAAATTAAGCACAACATTATATCCTTGTGGTATTCATTGCAATATAAACCTTGTGACCAATTATAAGACCTGTAATTTGGTCAATATTTATCTATAGACAACACTTTAATAAGGTGAGTACAAAAAAGTCTAATGGTAATCTTAAATTCTTCATTACTCATCAAATTTTATTAGAATTTATCTAATTCGCACACTATTTGATTATATGAGAAATTTATGGTAGAATATGTTTACCCTACAGCCAACAGTGTAAATTTTTCATTATGTTATTAATAATCTCATAGACAATTTTTAAAATAACACTACCATTTAAATATTTATGTCGTTAATTCCCTTGTATATTTTACTTTTGAAATAAGTAACCCTCTTGTATTAAATCTCATGTGAAGAACACTAATATTTTGTTTGGCAAGAGGGAAAGATAGATGATAGGAGAGGGGTAGTGAATGAAAACAGTCAATATATTGTTTGATTGGAAATAGGACAGGAAAAAGAGAAAATATGAAGGGAGAAAGTCTTTTTTTGGGCCCACTGATTTGAATCATTTCACTAAGAAAACATTCTAACAAAACCACCACATTTACGTTGAAATCTTGTTTTACCCTTCAAAAGAAGTTAGTGAGAGATGGTAAAACAAACAATAATAATAAGACAATAACTAGCTTCCTTCTCTTAACTTTTCTTTCTTCCTACTAAAAAAATCAAGAATCACTATAGTCTATTATATCCTTCACATTTCTCATTCCTCCACCTCTATTATTTATACTCCTTATCCTTCCTACTAAAGAGAGTCTAATATTAATTGTTGAGAATGAATACAAAAAAAAATTAAAAAGAAAACTACTGAAGTTGAAGTAACTCATCCGCTCTAGTGACCCCTAGTCATATTTTAGGAACTTTGCGTTGAAATAAAAGGTTTGGATCAACCAAATTTAAATTGCTATAACTTTTTATTTTTTAACTCAATTCCCAAAGACGATAAGATAGATAGATAACGCAATACATTGAGGTTGTCACAAGGGAGAAACAGCTTGACCAAGGGTGCGCCGAACTACACAACAAGACGATACCTCAAGATCGTAGAGAGAAACCCTATAATCTTTTACCGTTTAGTCGCATCAACAAATATATTTGTTCATGAATATATATATATATATATATATATAAAAAATATACGTGCAGGAGTTGAAGTTATGGTAGTAATAGTACTACTATAGTTGGGCGCGGCGCTGGCCGCTGGGGGTGAAGGAATAAAGGAATCGTGGGAAGTGTTTCCAAATCCAAATTGGAATGTAGCAAGATCTCCAATCTTGTCAAACCAGAGCCAAACAACAAAAAGATTCTCCAATTAACTCTCAATACCCTCATTTGGTTCCTTCTCAACTGCAACATTTCTTCTGTCTTGTTATATTTTCTGTACCACTTCCACAACTCTGTCATCATCTGTCATCTATATCACTCCAAGCAACAACATGAGAAAAAGGAAAAAGAATACTTATTCTTTTCCTTATTGAGATGTATCGTATAATGTGCCTTCAATCAAAATTACATAATAGTGTTAACAGAGTGTTTAGTATTATTGATTGAAATTAATTAATTAAAAATACTGTAATATATAAAAGTTTTATGTTATAATTTATTTTTTTTAACACTTTAACATTGAGAGTTTTATACTGTTTGCGATGAAAAGTTTTGGTTGAACCTCACAAGCCAAACACCCTATAATTTCAACAAAAACCTACCACTATATATGCAGTATGTAAATAGGATGAAGTGTTTTTTTTTTTTTTTTTTTTAATTCTAATCAGAGTTCTCTATCTGACTAGCAGTTGATTTTAAGACATAAAAGGAATTTATCGTTTATAAATTTTTATGTCTATTGATTTTAGATGTTATTTTATTATTTTTTTTATAGAGAGGTTATTTTATATTGATGTCGTATGATATTTATGGGTACATAATATCACTAGGAATACTTTACGTTAAAAGTGCCCTATCGGGGTACTCGTTAATTATATTCATATGCATACTAGAAACATGCATATATGAAATACATACACCTTTTTTTTTTCTTTACTCAACTTTGAGAAGAATGAACTGTAAAAAAAAAAAAAAAAAAATTACCTTGCTATTAAATTCTCTTTTGAATAGTAAAATCTCATGCGCTTTTAGTTTATTTACGAAAATAAAATTAAAAAAAAAAAAACAAATGAAGAGAATGAAGTCAAATCATTTCAAAAGGGAATAATCCACGTGGTGGAATAATAATTGACCACAATGCTGCCGCTGAGGAACAAGGCATTGTCACTATAAGAGTGCAATACAAAACCCAACTGGCCTAAGTCAGAGAAGAACTTGTACCAAACTTTTTTAATTTTTTGGGTACCGAGTAACCGGCTGCCACCGGTGACTATTCGTTTGAAGGGTGGAGGGGAGTGTCTCTCGGGCAGAGAGTGCTCTCTTTATCCAGAGAGATATTACTGGCTGCTGTCGGTTGTGTCAGCAATATTTGGTTGGTTGGTTGGTGTTGTTTGTTATTTTTGGTCACTTTGGCAATTTGGGCAAGTGATCGCATGGCTCTGGGTTGGTTTGGGTTGGCTTAGATTGTATTGTAATGTGTGTGTGTGTGTGTTGCTTTAACTTTAACTTCATTTTTCACTGGAATTGTCCTTAGCTTTATTCCTGGGGCTAACCTCTCTTTAAGCAAAGAATGGCTTGGAACAGAGGGACAACAAAACCAATATATATATTTCAATTTTTTCCTCTCTCTCTCTAGACAGACGGCAAGCCAGCACAGACTCTTTTTTTTTTTAGAGCTATTGAGGTTTCTCTCTCCTCCCATATTGTGTAAAAATGTTGATTTGGAGAGGCAAAAGCTTTAGCTAAAGAAGGAGGGGTTCCCACAAGATCTTCTTCACCAAGAAAAGCATAGTCAAGGTCCCAAAGCACCCCATTACTCTTCCCCCCTCTCTCTCATCATATTTGTGTCATGGTTTGGGCTCAGGAAAATTGAAAAATTACCCAAAAGTTTTTTAGTTACAATGACTCTTTTTTTAGGTTTTTTAACGGATAATTATGTAGTAGAGTGAAAAATATATTTTAACGGTACAGTATATTTTTAAGCCGTTAAATCTATGTCACGTTCTCTTAAATTATATTGTACCTTTATTTATCTAATATGTAAATAATAAGCAATTTAATGATTTTGAACTATATCTTATCAACAGGGATATTTTTGCATAACCTATGACAGAATTTTGACTCTTTATCTACTCTCTTAGGCACGTATGAGAAAGAACATTAATATGAAAAGATATTAGTTCCTCTTAAACTAGATTGAGACAATCATACGTCATTTAGTTGGGATTCTTGATTTTGTTACAAAATTCCATTCTATTTTGGTTTTGGTAGAATAAAAATTCCACTCTAAAATTGACTATTGGGTGGTCGCTTGTATATAATGGAATTGTATATAATGAAATAAAATTGGGAGGGTTACACCAACAAAGAAATATTTTGACTTCTCTCTTCACGTTAATCTCGCTCATAAAAATGTCAATTATAAGATGGTTTATGAAAAAAAAAAATTAATCCAATTAACTGATCAATACTTGACTAATTTTTCTATTAAAATTTCTATGACAAAAATAAAATTTAATTTATTTGACGCAAAAATAGTTAACTAGGCAAAGCATGATGATGATGTAATGTTTCAAAATTAGCTAGCTAGCTCTTGCTTTTATTAACTATTGTTCTTTTTGCCACCCTCATAAAATAGCAAAAAAGAAAGAAAAAATAAGTAGAAAGAAAGTGCATGAAACATGCATGAAAGGCATATACAATATGGTCTGATTAGACCACTTTTTAACGTTAGGAATGTTCTGTTTTCAAAGTTAAATGAAAACAGTTTATGTAAGTTTGAAAAGTGATTTATAAAAATTAAAAAAAAAAAAAAAGCCATTCAGCTATCCTCAACAAAGTGGATCTCAATATATATCTCATTCCCCTGACTCTTTCCCTATTTCCGATGTTTGATTTACTTTGGTTTATTATCTTGTGTCCTTTGATTTTGTGCTCCATAGAACAAAGAACACATTATACTCTTCTTGTTAAAAGAAGAGATCCAGGTGGATTTGGATCCTTTGTTCCTTAAAAAAAAAAATGTATAGATCCTGAAAGCCAGTTCAAGTAGATTCTCCTTATGGTTTACCATTTATTTTTTTAAAAAAATTAAAATATAGTTTTTCCCCCTTGTTTGAAGTTGTAACCCTAATTTGAAATTATTTACTGTTTGTATCGAGCTGACATGCTCGCTGGATATATTATTATTGCTTTCAATCTAGAGCCTTGTTTTCTTAAATCAGAAATATGGTAATTTTTTTGTATTATCAAGTTGCTTTTTAGTTACTTTATTTATTTAATTAAGGGTGGCAATCTTGTTAGCTGATGGGGTTAGTACGGGGGAGGGCCAACATTTGTATAAATTATCCCAACCCAAACACGACCCATGATACTTATGGCTTGAGAACTTCCAATCTTAACACGACATACTATGGTACGAATTGACACTCACACGACTGTATTAACTTGTTACTTTTGTAACTTATGATGTACAATCAACCCACTGCGTACTCAATTTGAAATCAACCTACACCCCTGCCAACGACCCTCTTTTATTTTATTATATATGTTTATACACTAAAATTACATAAAAGCAATATAAAGCCCATATGTTCTAAAAATTAAACTAGTTCCATACTACAACAACTAATTAAGTCCTAAAAATTATTAAACACCCCCAATTAAAAGTAAGGAAAACACATTAAAAAAAAGAGTAATTGTGAATGTCAATTTAATATCATTCGGATTGACATGAATACGATTCGTTTTTAAATGAATTAATTTTGGATTCACACTAAAATAAGAATTCTGCATGTTAAGCTTCAAAAATTTTCCCTTAATTTTGCTTCTAAGCTCCTTATTAATATATAGTTATCGAACTCACGAGATAACTCAAATCAAACTCTTTTCATCCGAAAAAGATTATATTGTTTTAATTATGATAGCAGCCAAATAAAATTGTTTCCTCAATAAACACGGTAAGAGAGAGGAAAATAAGATTATACAAATATTCCTATATTATTATTGCTTTATTTTTATCGTTTGTTCTCATTTTAAATGTCGCATGCTCCTTGTTATCGTTGGAGCTATTATCTACTGTTATATTAAGGATTTTTTTTTCCTTTTTTTTTTTAATTTTCTGTGATAATCTACTGAGGGGATCCAGACAGGCCCACTGTGACAGCTCTAATGGGCCATATCAGGTCCTAAAAGTTTCCATTTTCCACCTTGCGCATGACACACCCACTAATATATGAAAATGGTCCTTGGAGTCTCAGGAAAAAAAAAATAATGGTCCCTGGAGGGGGGTTAAATTCTCCAAATTTATCTTCCCAAGCTCTACTTATTTCTTGGTTTGATCAACAGATGGTCACATCAAAAAATGGATGGACCAACTTACTCAGATAAAAGATATTATGATATAATGTAGATAATTTGTTTTAGGCGAGAAGCAAGGTATTTTTGAACTTTAGTATCACCAACGAAGTTGAAAAAAGCATTAGGAACCAAATAATAAAGGAGAAAGAGCATATTTTCCACGACTAAAAAAGAAAGATAACTAAAAATATAATTTAGCTATGAAGTATTTAGAAAGCAAAACATCATTGACAAGTTAGATTCTCAATTATCAGTAGTCACAGCTTACTAAAATAGATGTCATTGGGTCAAACTTTTCACCTAAATCACACCGCTCCCAAGTTAGCCCGCCAACCCGCACATACAAAGGCAACATGGGCAACATCATGACAGTTCCTTGGGCGAGTGGTGGGCGCATTTTGATCCAGTCCATGGCCACTTCCAAGCCTTGCACAAGGTCTGGACGCAACAGTTGTGTGAGCTCGTTAAGCTTTCCGTGTTTTTACCACCTAGCTTCTGAGTCCCCCGCCTTTCAATGCAACCTTGTCTGAGAACTCCACCTTTCTCCCCTCGTGTCCGAAAGTCAGCCTGCCAAGGCTGTGCACTAATCTTGCCGCTTGCAGGACAGCATGCAGCCATCCTGTGCTTGCACCTTGGCCTGTCAAGCTGGCACTAGGTCCTGCCTATGCTAGCATCCTTCAACACTTGATTGACTTGCTAGTTGGATGAGCTCCGTGACATTTTCTTGGCCATGACACTTTTGCAAGAGCTTTGATGTGCCATGGCCAAGCCTCCTGAATCAAGGGCTAGCAATGGGGCTCTATGATTCTAAGTTGAAAAGTTTAACAATATGTTTCTATTGTGTTCGTTATTCAAGACACAAACCCCAGAAAAACAACAACAACAACAACTTTTATGTTACTAAAGTATTGCTCACTGGTTTCAAATTCGACTATACCATAATATTTAGCTCTTCTCTGGTGAATTCTGCGGCATTATTCGTAAAAGCTTCAGCTATTAGCTCTTCCACTCTTATTCATAAATAAATAAAATGAAAAGCGAACAGAAAAAATACTATTTCAAATCTAATTTTGTAGAGCCAGCATTGCTCTTGCTGCCACATGGGCGGCAGTTGATTCCCCTACACCTGTCCGGGGATGTGAAGGAGCTTTCATTTTCATGCTAGTTGGGAATTTGTGTTGTCGGAATTTGGATCCTGTTGACACAAAGTATAAACCTGTCTCTGTTGTCTGAATTTTGGTAAGTTCTCAGTAATTTATTCAGCAACTAGGAGAGATTTTTGCATGTAATAAAAAAAAAAAAAGGTGATTAAATGTCACAATATAGGTGGTTGCAACGTTTCAACATAAAATAAAGGCAGGGGATTTTCGTGGAGCTTTACTATATCAGGAATTACATAAATTAAAAGAAGACACTTATATCTGGCATTAAACGTTTGCCTTGCCAGAACTATAAAAATGCTATAGGATTGGGATTTCTTTCTAGTTGTTATATGGAGTTCTCTCAGGTTGCTAAAGTTTATGCGTTATAATTGACCAACAATCCAAAATCTTTTGCAGAATACCAAATTTTCGTTTGAATTAGAAACATATAAGTATATGTTCACAGATCTCACCATATATGCACCATACAAACTAGAACAATCCTTCAACGGTGCTAATCTTGAGAACCTGCAAGTATGGGGAAATTCATCTTGTTAGTTTGTTCTGTTTTATTCTTGCATCAAGTGGAAGTGAAGATACAAATAGGGAACACACAACGCAGAGAGGCACGCCTTACATATGCAGATGGGACTCACCCTTGTGTAATGCGAGACCCAACTCCGAAAAGTCTCAAAGAATTTATATTACAAAATATCTTCTTATAAAGCAGGAGTTGGATAGAGAGGAAGTACAAATAGTGAAGAAATATAGGGATAGGAACCATATCCAGAAAACAGTATAACAATATTCAGACTCAAATAATGCTAGATGAATCGAATGTTTTATAATAAAAAACAGTATACCGTATAACAAAGTTCAACTAGTGATTGTTGCTCCAGAGACCAGACAATAAGTAGTTCAATTCAGCATACCTTTATCTCCCTTGAAAAAGTATTTCTGAAATTCCCCTAAACTTGCCCAAACAGATTTACTGTGGAGAGGCAACAGGCCCTTCACATCAAATGAACTTAATCCTTTTTCCAAGAGCAATTTTTGCTTAAAACTAGACAATCGTCCACTAGCTTCTCGTTGCAAATCTGCGAAGTAAGGTATAGTTATAGTCCAGCCATTTCTTGCAATATTCGGCAAAAAGACACCACTCGATTTTGCAATGCCCAAGGCACCACTCCTTGTTGCCATAAAAGCTGTAAAAGATTGCATTAGATTCAGGCAAATATCCGAAATTTCTAAGAACGAGCATACAATCTTCACTTGCTAATCAAATAATGTTAAATATGGGAAATCTTCTTAGCTTTCAGATCACGACACAAATCATAGTGCAAACTGAAAAGAGGTTAAAAAAATAAATAAATAAGAATATCTACCATTGTAAGGAACTCCAAAGAGATAATTTGCAGGAAGACCAATGCCAAAACCAGCTAGAGTGAATCCCACACTAAAACCAACACCGCAGCCAGCTCCAACATAACCGATCACATCAGGGCCAAAACCGGGACCCCATCCAACTCCACAACCAATCCCTATTCCCATGCCCCAAAATGCTCCATGTGTTGGATGCACCGGGTTCCATCTTTCATATCTTTTGAACAACCCTTTTATAATCATGACCTGGGATCAATAATAAGCAAGAAAATATGGCATTAACTTAATTTAACAAACACACAAATGTGCGTGCACGTACATATATACAAGACAAGGTAACAAAATCTTGATCATCAACCACGATGAGAGTTCATTTGACACAAGCACTAATTTCAACAGCAAATCTCTTGTAACTTACCAGTTTCTTTTTTATTTGTTCATTCCAGAAAAATTATGAGTCACAAGGCAGAAAAATGGTAATAAGATAAGTATAGGTTAAACACCTATCTCTAAGATACTTGCATCAGAAAAGTTTTGGAATAGAGAAACTCCCACCGACTGGAAAACCACCAAAAGGGTAACCTCTACTCCTCTGACATAACAGAAATGTGTGTAGCTTATCAAGTTGTATTACGAATGATAGATCATCACTGTCAAGTACCTTATCAAAAACTCCAAAATCACTCGCCACCTAGTCACCTATCTACCTGCATAATTAACCAACACGATACCATAAGGTGCTAAATTTTATTCAATGATCTGTTCTATAGAATTTCAATATGAATGTATCAATAAACAGTAGAAGACAGCTGACATATCATATCTGCAAGCAGCCATAAAGGTAAAAAATGCAGCAGTTTCAAAATTTCAACAGATTTAACAAAACACAATAGAAAACCTAATACTAATCCCTGTCCCCAGCCTATTCTCCCATTTCAAATCCCACCCTTCAGTAGACGGCTGACTATTAGCTCCATTGGTATTCTGTTATAGTAGATCAACCACCTCAAGATTTTCAGTTTTCGTGTCATGGAACAAGTGAAAGCTAAAAATGTTTCTATATTAAAGACAAAGGCAAAGGACCACAAAATGCGTAACCAAAAACCCGACCTTTTGTATGATGATTTGCAGTCTGTTAGCACGTCACCGGTTCAAAACTCATGTCAGAGACATACACTACATTTCTGCTATTAATTTCAACCAAGTTTTTAACCACTATAACAACAACAACATGGAGTTATAATATTCTACTGTCACAAAATCAAAATTGACTTATTGTCATCTTTCAAACCTCTCATCTAGTGTATCTATAGAATCTAAAATAACTGTCAAACTATCTCCTTCCATAGAGTCAATAAATTGCCGCAAAGCAAACAGCTCTTCCCTGAATACAGCTTAAGTTTTCGCAACTCTGAAACCAAGAAAATGTCCACAACACCGTTTAGGCAGCACATATATGCATACACACACGCACACACACACACACACACACATATACATATATTCTTTTTCAGATGTTTCAAGCAAACCAAACGTTTTTAACTGTTCCATAAAATAATATTCCAACAAAGTGAACCATAAGAAGACTTTGTATAGCAAACAAGCAACAAATGAAGAAAACATAATTGACCCAGAACCCAAAAAAGAGTATGTAACACCACCACAGTGAAAGAAATAACCAGAACATGAATAACTAAAGGAAAATGATGATAGCAAGAATACAAGAACAGCATCTTGCCAGTAAACTCGTACCAGTCTTTTCTTCAGTCACTCTGTTATGTCTTTGTGTCTTGTGTTTGTTCTGCAAATGGGTGGTTTTTTCTAAGGCCGGTTGGCTCGACCGACTTCGTTTCGGAGAAGAGAAGTGAAGGCGAAGCAACGAAGGCAATGAAACGAGAGTGGGGTAAAGCTGGGTAACGCTGTTGTGTGGATGAAGACTCGGTGGGTGGGTCAGTCAGTCTTCGTGGAGAAGAATCGTAGCCGTTCAGATTGTGATGGGGAAGAGCGTCCATGACACACGACATATGTGGCTCGAGAAAAAACAGGTGTCTTTTTTTTTTTTCCCTCTCTTGCTAGAAAATTAATTGGATGTCCCCTTTAAAAAGAATTAACAGCAGAGATCCAACAATAGGTCAGCCCGAGTCCGTCCTCTTATAGTTTGTTAGGCATTGTTTAAGGTATAGTCTGATCCATAAATATTAATGGACTGGATCAACATATATCAGTTCATAGGCCAGCTCGGTCCGACCTATAAAAAATCATGGACTGGACGGAGCCGGGCTGGGCTGACCCGTCTAGGCCCATAATGAGCCGGCCCATGTAAGGCTTATACAGGCCCATAATGAGCCAGCCCACCAAAAGGCCATTGTGGCCCAATTTCATATATACATACATATATATATATATTTAAATATATTTTTTCATGTTTATTTACTAGTGAACATAGCTGAATATGGCATTCTCCAGTAAAAGGCCTCACACATCACATCATAGCAATTTTTTTTTTTTTTGCTTGTAGGCATGCTTTGCTTCTTAAGACAAAGCCTCACAAATTACGTTACAATAGGCCTAGCAAGTTTTTTTTTATTTTCTTTTCTTTTTATTTTATTTTTTTTTATTTTTTTCTTCTAGGCATACTTTGCTTTTGAAAAACAAAAGCAAGGTTTGGTCCCATTGGGTTTTTCTTAGAAAGGTTTTTAATGAGACAATCGTAAATAAAACATCTCTTTTTATATTTCTCTTGACTATTTAAACTTTTACATTTGTTAATTTGTTTTAAAATTCAAAAATAAAAAAATTAAAAAAAATTAAAAATTACATGCTTAGATGGGCTGGTCTTTCTAAACCCATGATGGGTTAAGATGGGTCGGCCTATTCAAGACCCACAGCACAGCCCGACACAGCCTAGCACGACCCACGTAAAATTGGCCCGTGGGCCGGGCAATGCCAAGGTAATTCTAATATGGGCCGGCCCGGCCCGCGGCACGCATGGGCCTAAGGAGAACGGGCTGGACCGGGTTAGCCTGTTCTTGCATCACTGATTAATAGGGTGTTTTGTAAGAGTAATTAATGACCCTTGTAGCATATAAAAGCCTTATAATATAATATATTTTATTTTACGTTTATAACATGTTAAAGTTTGACATTGTTTGAGTTTTATTGCCAAATCTGCCAAATCTCCTATCATAAATTAGTTGCTTATGCTTACAGCATAATGTTGCTAATTTATATCTATACATATAGAAAAAAAAAAAAAAAAACAAATTCCTTTTTAGTGAGTTAATCTATTCTTATCAAGAGTTAACCTTTCTTTTTCTTTTTTTTTAACCATATTCCTTTTTGGTGAGTTAATCTATTTTTATCAAGAGTCAACCTTTTTTTTTTTTTTTTTTTGCTTTTTCTTTTTCATTTTTTTACCTTTCTTTCTTTCTTCTTTTTTTTTTTTTAAATTTGCTTTCTCTCTCTTTCTTTTTTTTTTTTTTATTTTTTAAAGACCCCTCTATATTCAAGTTATTATAAGTTGCAATGTGTTTTTTCTAAACACCTTTTTGTTTTCTCCGTTTCATTTCTTTCTATTAAACAACTTTTTTTCTCTCACAAATTCATTTTAGCAAATATATTGTTAGTGTTAAGCGTGCATTAATAACCACATAAAACCTACATTACTAAACAAACAATAATAAAACAACAACCAAAACTTCAACGCGTCATAGAATTTACAAAAGCAGACTCACATGCATCGCACTTGGTGTAAGAGTGGTTATAATATATCTCTCGTGCGTTGCAAGATCAAAAGACACACAAGAAAATATGAAAATACACATTTTTGTCGTATTTAGCTCTAGCGTGTAGCGCCGCAACACTTAAAATTAAGGCTACGGCAATGCTTGGGCACCTACCTGTGCCGCGGCGCTATCCCAAGCTAATATGTGTTGGAAAATTCTGTCTTTTTGAGTTGTTTCGAGTTGGTATATTTATAAGTTGTATGTTTTCATACAAATTTGAATACCTATTAGCAACAAACATATTTGTTATAATAGTTGTGATGATACGTCAATAGATACCTTTACAAATAAAGAGATATCTAACAGTGGTAGAGCAAGAATTTTGTTTTAAGAGGGGCATAAACTAACAATTTGAAAAATACCAAAAACCCTTTAAAATATTGATTTCTAATTTTAATTTTTTTCAATGTAATCATATTCTAATAAATTAGTTTAGTTATTTTTTTTAAATAAAATCGATTGAAATGTTAAGTTTCAATAGAAAAGCATTTTTTGTTGAATAGTATGTATGTGTATATATATATATATACAAGAAGAGCGTATTTGAGTAATAAAAATTTTAGCTAAAAAATTTAGATAAAAAGTTATTTAGAAAGTACATTATAAGAAATGCTAAAAGAAAAAAAAATGAAAGTAGGGATACATTTGAAAACAAAATCGCTTTAACAACGACAAATTAAAGAAAGGTCTTTAAAAAAATTAATAAAGAGGGTTGCATGAAAAAAAGCTTAAATGTGACCATATTTTAGAAAAATTACTTTTATAGGTCATCTTAAAAAATTATAAGAATTTGAAAAACAAAATACTTTAAGAAGAGCAAATTAAAGAAAAATATTTCAACAAATCACCCAGAATTTAGTAGGAAAATAGAAACAAAAAAGAAAAAACAAGAAAAGAAATATATTGAAATTAGGATTATTGGATAAATATTTGAAATAGATATTTATTAACTTACGTTAGGGGTATATATGCATATATGCATACATAAATATATATAAGATTAAATAAGTATATATATACATTTAAAAAAATCAAAACCAATATGCACCCTCACCCCTACCTCCTTTCGCCCCTGTCTACAAACCCATCTTCATTTCCCAAAATTCAAAACTCTATTTTCTCTCTATACACACAAATTTACCAATAATCTTACAGGTTCTATTCTATTGGGATGGAGGTTGACAAAAATATGGCGTCTTTCTCAATTCGATTGTTCAATTTAATCGTTTTGATGGCATAAACTTTTCTGGAAGGGGAAGTTGTTCTTCCTACTCGCAATCTTCAAGATTGCATATGTCTTTAATCTAAAGTTGGAGCTACTTTCAAAATCGAAGGAGGACGATTTCGATGAAGTCAGAGCTGCTAGGAAAAGGCAAGAAGATATTGAAGTCATGTGCTAGGGACACATACTTAACACTCTCTTTGATAGGCTCTATGATCTCTACAACTCAATGGAGTCTTCAGTGGATATATGGAATGCTCTCACATACAAATACAAAACCGAGATTGAAGGTATGGAAAAATTCCTAATTTTGAAAATTTTGGAATTTTCTATGGTTGATACAATGTCTGTTTTAGATCAAATTCATGAATTACAGGTTATTGTCACTAAGCTTTCGTGAGTTGAAGATAAAAATCTCTAAATCATCCCAAGTGTGGGCTATTGTTATTAAATCACCCCAAAGTTGGAATAGTCATAGAAAGAAACTACTTTATTGGAGAGATGACATAATCTTGGAGGAACTTCAAAAACACTTGAGGATCAAGGAGGAGGCTAAGTCTTGTGATCCCAATAGCAAGATTTTGGATTCCTCCAAAGTTAATATCGCTAAGGCTAATAAATTTTTCAAAAAACTTCAAAGTCAATAATGATAAGAAATTCAAGAAATTCGATAATGGCCTGAAGAAAATTTTCAATAGTTACTTTTTTTGTGGAAAAAAGGATCATAGACAAAGCAACTGCAGGTATAAGAAAAAAAAAAGTAAGACGTTAAATCTAACAAAGCCAATGTTGTCAAAGAGAAATAAAAGAGGTATGTGCTATGGTCTTGGAGATATAAATTGAGATAATTATCAAAAGCAACATGGTTACAATGAAGTCCTCCAATTGGTGGCTTGACTCTAGTGCCACCATTTCATATTTGCAATGACAAGAACTGTTGGAAAAAATAGGTAAGAGGTACGCAGCGAAATTTTAAAAATTTTATATATCAGAGTAATTTTCAAAACACAAGTTTAACATGCTATATGTATAAATTAAACAGGTCTTACTAACCTCTGTGTGCCGAAGAACCTCCGCAATCTGTGAAGAGAAGTAACGTTCCAGAAGAGCCTCAACCAACTGGTCTTCTTTGCTATTCTCTATCCATGACCAGAGTGAGTATGGGCTCACAAATACAATTCTTCCACCGGTGACTCTCCTTCCAACCAATCGAGAGAACCCAAAGCTAGTGTTCGTGATTTGTGAACAAAAGCTCTTCGGGAGTTTTCAGATGCTCACCAGAAGAGTATCACTCTTAATCTCTCAATTGATCTGAGTAAATTATGAGACTCACTCCCTTTATATAGCGATTGGTACTAGGGTCAGTCCTTATCAGATTAGGTCTCAAAAACTCGAAACAGAATCAAATTCGGATCAATATCTGATAAGATCCGCGTGAAAATGTGTAATCTTATCTCTCGCTGATCAGCAGGCCGAACAAGCCCCATCGGCAGGCCGAACACGTAGATCGGCAGGCCGAACTGCCGCATAAATATCTCCACGAATATTTTATTTTCCACCCGAGATTTTATAGGATAAAGTCTCAGTTTTGATTCAAATAACCCAATAGAAAAGTTATCTGATCAAAACAAACTTTATCAAGATAATCTCTAAGAAAATAAATCAATTCACAATAATTCTACAAGTTTATCTTGATTTAATTTATCCAATTAAATCAACCGATAAACAGACAAGAATTATCCGATTCCAATAATTCAACAAGTTTATCTTAAATTAATTTTATTACAAAATCAATTTAACTAATAAACAGACATGAATTATTTGATTCTTTTAAATTTTAAACCAATCTGATAAATCCGACATAAGTCATCAATTATTGCAAAAGCACGCCGTATCGTTACAGGATTTTGTGAGCTAGCAAAAGGGACCAAAATAGACCTATAAAGTTCAAGCTCACGATAATTATGAAACCCAATATCCCAGATATACATTTCACAATTATCAACTCCAACGTTACTCCACTAAAAGCTTGGAGCTGCATTCTTGAACTTTATAGAATTACGAAGCCAGTATAGCTAAGTTTCCATGACATATCAAAGTGTATCGTATCCCCATATGATAATCCATAAACAGGTTAAGGACAAGTTCTGTCTTACCTTCCTGATTATTTTTATCTTACGTTTCATTATCTCACCATTTGAAAACTTACCATCCAAAGATAGTATGCCATTCGGTTACACCTATGTATCCAAATGGTTGAGCGCTCCAGTTTTTCAATTACAGGATAATGCATATAAGAGGATATCATTACTCCTAAAGAGGAGCTATGGATTCCCTATCTATGAATAACAAGTCTACGCTATCAAGATTCAAGCCTCCAACGTACCGGCATGCATACCACTATTGAGATGTGGAGTCACCCTTTGGTACATCAAAAGATACAAGTCGAGACAACGGGCCCACTATTCATCTCAAGATTAAGATACAATACAAATGACTGTCTAAAGTAAATCGATTTGCCGAGACAGAATTATTAATCCAAATTAATTCACTTTATGTCCCGATCCAACACATCGTCACCTATGACAACGTGCTAATGTTTCTATTCACGGACTCCAACTTCGATGGTCAAGACAAACCATCTCCCTAAGGGGATATAGACAACATAACAATCTTTACATGAATAAAGTGCCCAACTTTATTCCCTCGATTGCGGATCATATGTTTTAGACCGTCACCTTAAGAATCGTGTCTTTCGCATAATCAGTCCATCATATGCCCAATTCTTAAGGTTTAGACCGACAGTCTCAGACTACTGTTTGCTTAACATACATTCAACAAATATGAACATAAAGAGGACAAGATTTGGTATATATAAATGAATAAATTCTTTATTGATAAAAATGTCTCTAAAAACGTATTACATTTTTACTCCTTGGGACATACATATCTAACAATCTCCCACTTGCACTAAGTGAGTAAATACAACAAATCTCGCATCCACATAGCTTCTACATGTTTCTCGAAGACTCTCCCTGTAAGTGTCTTCGTAAATGGACCAGCTAAATTGTCCTCTGACGCGATCTTGCACACAGTGACATGCCCCCCTTCAACGAAGTCTTTTATCACGTGATACTTTCGATCAATATGTTTACTCTTCTTGTGAAATCTTGGTTCCTTAGCATTAGCTACCACCGCACTGTTATCACAGTACAGTGATACCACCTTATCCATACCAGGAACTATCTCAAGATCCCCAAGGAACTTGCGGAGCCACACTGCTTCTTTCGAAGTATCACTAGCCTCCACATACTCGGCCTCCATCATTGAATCCGAAGTGCAGTCTTGCTTCGTACTTCTCCAACTGATGGCACCGCCGCGCAGAGTAAACATAAATCCAGAAGTCAATTTCCTAGAATCCAGACAGGAATGAAAATCCGAGTCAGTGTATCCTAGAGGAGTTAAGTCCTCACCCGAATACACAAGCATATGCTATCGAGTCCTTCTCAGGTACTTAAAAATATGCTTTACCACAACCCAATGGTTCGCTCCTGGATCCGCCTAAAATCGACTTACAATCCCGACCGCATAGCTAATATCCGGTCGTGTGCAAAGCATGACATACATAAGACTACCCACTGCTGAAGCATAAGGTACATTCTTCATGTATTCTCTTTCTTCATAAGACTTTGGAGAGTCTTTCTTAGAAAGAGTAATTCCAGACCTAGATGGTTGCCCACCTTTCTTGAAATCCTGCATTGCAAACCTCCTAAGAATTTTATATATGTAGCCAGCTTGTGACAAAGCTATCATTTTATTCTTTCTATCCCGAAAGATCTGGATACCGAGAACAAAATTAGACTCACCCAAGTCCTTCATGTCAAACTGCTTGGTCAACCATAATTTGACCGATGACAACGCCCCAACGTCATTGCCAATTAGCAGAATGCCATCTACATAGAGCAGTAGAAAAACCACTTTCCCATTCTTTGTGTTTATAAACACATGGTTCATCCACATTTTGTGAGAACCCATAAGTCTTGATCACCTGATCAAATCTTATGTTCCAAGAACGAGAAGCCTGCTTAAGTCCATAAATTGACTTTAGCAGCTTACAAACCATACCCTCTTGACCCGCGACCTTGAACCCGTCTGGTTGTTTCATATAAATGGACTCATCAAGATAGCCATTCAGAAAAACTGTCTTGACATCCATCTGTCAAATCTCGTAGTCGAGAGCGGCAGCTATGGACAAGAGAATCCGGATGGACTTAAGTATGGCTACAAGCGAAAAGGTTTCCTCATAATCGATTCCTTCCTTTTGCTTATAACCCTTAGCTACCAGTCTAGCCTTAAAGGTTTCGACCTTTCCATCCACTCCTCTTTTCCTCTTGTAGATCCACTTACATCCTATGGGTTTTACCCCTTCGGGAAGATCCACAAGCTTCCAAACCTGATTAGTCTCCATAGACTTCATCTCTATGTTCATGGCCTCTGTCCAGAGTCTTGAATCAACATCCTCCATAGCCTCTGCGTAAGTATAAGGATCCCTGTCATGTTCATCCGATTCAGCCAAGAAGACTTCCCTATTGAACATATACCTCTCAGGTTGACGCTCGATCCTCCTACTACGCCGAAGCCCCTAATGTTGTTGTTTAGGTTTGTTTGGTTTTTCTACACTGATTGGAATGGTTTCATTCAGAACCTCTAGAGTGATCTGATAACTCCTTAACTCCTCAAGCACCACTTTGCTTCGAGGTTTAAAGTCGTCCATGTAACTTTCTTCAAGGAGAGTTGCATTAGCAAAAACCACGACTTGATTTTCCTTCGGGTTATAAAAATAACCCCCTTTAATCCCTTTTGGATATCCTACAAACACGCAAACTTCTGAACGTGCTTCCAACTTATTCAGATCCTTAAACAAGACATAAGCTGGACATCCCCATATGCGAATATGGTTTAAGGATGTTTTCCTTCTTGTCCACAACTCATGAGGAGTTTTAGGGACCGATTTTGAAGGCACATTGTTCAAAAGATAACATGCAGTTTGTAGTATATATCCCCAAAAAGATAAAGGTAATGATGAATAACTCATCATGGACCTGACCATATCCAACAAAGTCCTATTTCTTCTCTCCGCTACGTCATTCTGCTGCGGAGTGCCCGGCGCAGTCAAATGGGATAAAATCCCATTCTCCAACAAGTGTCCCAAGAACTCATCAAAAAGGTATTCTCCACCTCGATCGGATCGAAGTGCCTTTATGGGTCTACCCAATTGCTTTTCCACTTCAGCCCGAAACTCCCTAAACTTGTCAAAAGTTTATTTTTTGTGGTGCATTAGGCACACATACCCATATCTTGAGTAATCGTCGATAAAAGTGACGAAGTACTCATACCCTCCTCGTGCCCAGATGTTCATCAGTGCGCAAATGTCACTATGCACAAGTTCTAGAACCCCTTCGGCCCTATTGCCTTTAGACCCGTATGGTTTTTTGGTCATTTTACCCTCCAAACAAGATTCACATTGAGGTATAGATTCCACCTTTAAGTGACTTAAAGGTCCATCCCTTACCAACCTTTGAATCCTATTCAAGTTAATATGACCAAGGCACAAATGCCAAAGATAGGTCTTATTAGAGTGAGAAGTTTTAAGTCTTTTAGAGTTATTATCATTCATCTCAGCATTAAGCAATAAGTCCATCTTAGGTTTTATAAAATATAGATTATTTTGCATCCATCCAGAATAGATAAAAGATTTGTTTTTACGAATCACCACTTTTTTTATTAAAAGATACCACATAGGAGTCTTTAAATAAACAAAATACAGAAATTAAATTCCTTTTAAATTTAGGAACATAAAAACAATCTTACAAAAATAAATTCCTATAGTTATCAAAGTAAAGATGGACGTCTCCCACTGCTTCCGCTAAGACCAAGGATCCATCGCCCATCCGAAGCGTGAAGTCTTCATGTAGCAGACTTCTCGTTTATTTGAAACCCTATAGAGAAACACAAACATGATTAGTTGGATTGGAATCTATGACCTAAATGTCACTGGATTCCTCAACCAAACAAGTTTATAAATACAAAAGATCACACCTACCTCCTTTGGAAAGGAAGTCCTTGCAATGCTTCTTGATATGCTCGACCTTTCCACATAAGAAGCACTTAAGCTTCTTTGGGTTCTTCTTCTTCTTCTTCTTCTTACTCTTGGTGTTAGCAGGAACAAAAGACTTCCCATTCTTGACCTGTTGCTTCTTTCCATTCCCAGAGTTAGAATTGGAACCAGAAGCAGCAACCATATTGGCCTCACCACCCGCAGGAGACTCCCTGATCAGCAGCTCAAACTCCTGTAACTGTTTCATCAGTTCTGTCAAGGTCATATCCCGTCTATTGCTTAAGTTAAAAGTAGCTCTAAATGGAATAATTCCTTAGACAGAGTCTCAAAGACCATAGTCATCTGAGTTTCAGCATCGATGTCGGCTCCATTGGTTTGAGCCTCAGCGAGGTAACCCATAACCAACATCATGTGCTCCTTTACAGATGTCCCCGGTCTCTGTCTACAGTTTAAGAGTTTCCGAAGCAGCCCTTGCCGCTTTGTTATGGCCTGGCCTCTAAACATGTCCTCAAGGTTATCCAAGATCTGCTTTGCAGTCTCATAATCTTGATGTTGAGCCTGCAGCACATTATTCATGCTGACCATAACATAGCAGCGGGCCTGATCATTAGCATCTTTCCAGCGGTCATACGCTTGGAATTGCTCATTAGATGAGTCTCCCGTAGGCTCGGGAGGACAAGGAGTTGTCAGAACATATTTCAGTTTCTCAAAGGACAGGACGATATCCAAGTTCCGTTTCCAATCATTGTAATTCTCACCAGTTAACAGGTTTTTGTCAAGTATCGATGATAAAGCATTTTTAGACATTTTTAATCTACAATAAAGAATCATATACCAAACATAAGCAAACATATCATAATAATTGAGTAAGATAACACAATCATATAAAATCATACAAATGTGTTTATGTGTTAAAACCTTGAAAGTATCACAACCTTACAATGATAATTTCTAACTCAGAATTCAACAAGCTCCTAGGGGAGTCATGCCAAACTCAATCAGGAACACGGATCCCCTCCTGATTAATATATGCCATCCAGGACCCGTATGATCCAGCATATATTAATAATCGTTTCTTTGGCCATTAATTTTATTAACAGAGCTCCTAGGGGAGGTTAACAATAAAATTAACGTGAGTGTATAATCATCATTTTAATATTTTATCCATGATTTATAATCACCACCTAGGGATGTGCAACCATAAATCATGCTAAAATACTTTATCCTCTCAAAGATCTAATCTGGTACATGATAGAAATCCCTTCCTAGGGGTCGGGACCATCATGTTCTGCATATAGACCAACGATGGAGGCCTTAGGTCTTCTCTTCGAAAACCTTCTCCCACTCAATCTTTTGAAGTTAAGGTTTTATTTTAAAATTATGCATGAACAATTTTAATATGAGCGGCACTTCCTATTCTATATGACATGTTATCAATATACATGGCAAATCATATTATAATGCAGACAAGCAAATCTACAAACAAAATAATAATAACCGTAATATTATGGCTCCTCCCTAGAGAATAGAAAACTAAAATTACAAGAGAATAATCGAAACATATATCGATTCTTCATCCTTGAATCCTCAAGTTGTATCCTTCTTCACATAATTCCCATCTTCAAGTTTTCAATCTCGTATGAATCAAATACTTCATATTTTTGGTCATATCCAAATTTAATGTTTCTCATAATCATCTCAAAAATAAAATTAAAACTACACTGCAAAAATAGCACCTTTTTTTGGAAATTTTTCAACTCTCGGTCGACAGGCTGATCTGGGTGATTGGCCTGCCGATCATGCTTCATCGGCCTGTCGATCTGGAAGATCGACCTACCGACCCATGAAAGTTTGGCATGCCGAACTGGAAGTTCAGCCTGCCGGTAGAGCAAGCCAATTTCTGCCCCACTAACGGCCTGCCGGACAACACGTTTGGCCTGCCGATCTATGACCATCGGCCTGCCGAATTGTAATGTCTGACATGCCGACTGAGTAGAAAACCCTCATTCCAGAAAATACAATTTTAATGCAATTCATCAATTTTATTTTCAACAATTCAAAAACATAAAATTAGAGACTCAAGAAATACCTGGGTGCGCCATCATCAATCTTTAAGATCCGACTTCTCGATCCGTCTTCTTCGAATAATCATTTAATTACAAAATTCTTACAAATTTAAAATTAAATAACAATTCCTACATGGAGATGAGAGTCCGCTATCTAATTATATGAAAAACCTAGATACACATTCTAACCTCTAAGGAACCATAACCGGTATTAATTAATTAATAATTAAACAACGATTTAATGAACCATAATTAATTAATAAACATTCACCACATAATCCATGACAACATATAATAATATAGAAACCTAGAGTGCCCACTCTCTATAAAATTTTAATTTAAGCATAGGAGAAATTAAGATCACAAAATTTATGCATATAACATGATTACAAACTTGTAAATTTATGTAAAAAACTCATCTCTGATACCAATTGTTGGAAAAAATAGGTGAGAGGTGCACAGCAGAATTTAAAAAATTTTATATATCAGAGTAATTTCCAAAACACAAGTTTGACATGCTATATGTATAAATTAAATAGACCTTACTAACCTCTGTGTGCCGAAGAATCTCCGCAATCTGTGAAGAGAAGTAACGTTCTATAAGAGCCTCAACCAACTGGTCTTCTTTGCTATTCTCTATCCATGACCGGAGTGTGTGTGGGCTCATACGTATAGCTCTTCCACCGGTGACTCTTCTTCCAACCAATCGAGAGAACCCAAAGCTAGTGTTCGTGATTTGTGAACAAAAGCTCTTAGGGAGTTTTCAGATGCTCACCAGAAGAGTATCACTCTTAATCTCTCAATTGATCTGAGTAAATCATGAGACTCACTCCCTTTATATATCGATTAGTCCTGGGGTCAGTCATTATCAGATTAGGTCTCAAAAACTCGAAACAAAATCAAATTCGGATCAATATTTGATAAGATCCGCGTGAAAACGTGTAATCTTATCTGTCGCTGATCGGCAGGGTGAACAGCCTGATCGGCAAGCCGAACAAGCCCCATCGGCAAGCCGAACACGTAGATCGGCAGGCCGAACTGTCGCATAAATGTCTCTGAGAATCTTTTATTTTTCATCCGAGATTCTATAAGATAAAGTCTCAGTTTTGATTCAAATAACCCAATAGAAAAGTTATCTGATCAAAACAAACTTTATCAAGATAATCTCTAAGAAAATAAATCAATTCACAATAATTCTACAAGTTTATCTTGATTTAATTTATCCAATTAAATCAACCGATAAACAGACAAGAATTATCCGATCCAATAATTCAACAAGTTTATCTTAAATTAATTTTATTACAAAATCAATTTAACCAATAAACAGACATGAATTATTTGATTCTTTCAAATTTTAAACCAATCTGATAAATATGACATAAGTAACCAATTATTGAAAAAGCACGCCGTATCGTTACAGGATTTTGTGAGCTAGCAAAGGGGACCAAAATGGACCAATAAAGTTTAAGCTCACGATAATTATGAAACTCAATATCCCAGATATACATTTCACAATTATCAACTCCAACGCTACTCCACTAAAAGCTTGGAGCTGCACTCTCAAACTTTATAGAATTACGAAGCCCGTATAGCTAAGTCTCCATGACATATCAAAGTATATCGTATCCCCATATGATAATCCATAATCAACTTAAGGACAAGTTTTGTCTTACCTTCCTGATTATTTTTATCTTACGTTCCATTATCTCACCATTAGAAAACTTACCATCCAAAGATAGTATACCATTCGGTTACACCTATGTATCCAAATGGTTGAGTGCTCCAGTTTTTCAATTACAGGATAACGTATATAAGAGGATATCATTACTCCTAAAGTGGAGCTATGGATTCCATATCTATGAATAACAAGTCTACGCTATCAAGAGTCATGCATCCAATGTACCGGCATGTATACCACTATTGAGATGTGGAAGTCACCCTTTGGTACATCAAAAGACACAAGTCGATACAGCGGGCCCACTGTTCATCTCAGGATTAAGTTACAATACAAATGACTGTCTAAAGTAAATCGATTTGCCAAGACAGAATTATTAATCCAAATCAATTCACTTTATGTCCCAATCCAACACATCGTCACCTATGACAACGTGCTAGTGTTTCTATTCACGGAGTCCAACTCCGATGGTCAAGACAAACCATCTCCCTAAAGGGATATAGACAACATAACAATCTTTACATGAATAAGCGCCCAACTTTATTCCCTCGATTGCGGATCATATGTTTTAGACCTTCACCTTAAGAATCGTGTCTTCCGCATAATCAGTCTATCATATGCCCAATTCTTAAGGTTTAGACTGACATTCTCAAACTACTGTTTGCTTAACATATATTCAACAAATATGAACATAAAGAAGAAAAGATTTGGTATATATAAATGAATAAATTCTTTATTGATAAAAATGTCTCTAAAAACGTATTATATTTTTACTCCTTAGGGCATACATATCTAACAAGAACTTGTTCTTGTCATATGCAGTCAAAAAAAAAAAAAGGACAAACGGTTCTCATGGGGAATCATGATGCAACTATGGCTGTGGGGAAGGGTGTGGTGAAGATTAACTTTACTTCCGGGAAAAAAGTTACGTTGAATAATGTCTTCCATGTTCCTAAAATTAGAAAGAATCTTGTATCCGCAAGTCTAATATGTAAGAATGGACTAAGATTGTATTTGACGGGAAATACTTATATTGTATCTACGAATGGGTCATTTGTGGGAATAGGTTAAAGTTATATTAGAGATTGAAGATGGAGCATCAATAAGTATGAAGAAAAGGTTCTATTTTACTTCTAAGCTTGTACAATGCTAGAGCATACATGAGAAGTTTTATCAAGTTCATTTGGCTTAAAGTTGATTTTATCTTTTATTTTAAACTTAATTGCCAAGGTTTTAATTTTTGATATTTATAGTTTCAAAATTAAGTTGAGAAATATTTGAAGTCCTAAAATTATGCTCTAAATTGTTTCTGCATGATTCCATTAGTTTTTGAGACTTAGAATTAATTTAGAAATGGTTTTAAAATGTTTTAAAATTTGTTTTTAAATTTAATCTGTTTTAAAACCAAAAATGGCGCCCAGGCTACTGCTAGAGGCGCTATTGACCATGCATAGTATTATGCAGACAACTGCAAGAGCCTAAGAGGGGCTGGTCTAGCAGCAGTGCAGCAAACTGTGCCATGTATATGGCAGTCGACCGCGTAGTTCAACGGCTATATTTTTAGCCGTTGCAAATGCGCCTCAAACAGTCATAAATGGTTAGTTTCTAGTGTTTGCCTATAAATAGTCTCATTTATGACCTCACGAAGCAAGAAGAATACCTAGAATCATCATTGTGTCAATCTCTAAGTGTTCTATAAGCCTTTGATCAATATTTGAGCCAAACTTGATAAACACTCTTTTTGTATGCTTGATCATTTCCTAGTGTGTTCCAAATTATATTCTATCCATGTCTAGGAGTTGTGAATAAGTGTTTAAAAATTCCTAATCCTTATAAATCGAGTGAAATAGGTTTCCGAAGCCTTAGCAAGTTTGGGGTTGTTTTTGGTTGGGCAATCTTTGCATAAAACTAGTGGGTTGTTTTGATTTGTCAATCTCTGTAGAAAATTGATAGGTATGAGAGGTTGTGGTGAGCCTCAGATAAAGAAAGTCATCAGATTGTACAATTAGTGATAGCAGAAGAGGCCGAGTGGAAGCTTTGCTCTGTGACAGTAGATGTAAGCATATTGTCGAACCACTATAAATAGTGTTTGTATTTCTCTATCTTTAACTCTTTACTTTAACGCACTTATATTTTGTTGAAGTTTATCACAATTGTTATATGTGCGTTTTACCTATTTGTGCGATTAATCTAGAAAATTCTAATAATTGTGAAAAAGTTTTTAAAACCCAATTCACCCCCCTCTTGTGTAGCTATTCTTGGGCTAACAATTGACGTTGTTGGGATTCATCCTCTCTAGGATACGTGCCTATAGCGAGTTCCTAACTGGACAGTTCCTCTTAATGTGGTCGGCCTGTTTGCAAAAGTGATAGTGAAAGTTATAAGGATTGTTTCGACCATTGTCAGATGAGCTGTTACTACCACTGTTGGCACTACTACTGTGTTGGCTCCTCGACTGTTGCTGTGGCTATTGATGGTTGCCACTGCCCCTTTGGTTGTTTCTCTGGGCTCCACTGGTAGTACTTGCTCGACTTTCATAATAATCAACGTTGTCCCTCTCAACTGACAATATTGACGACAGTAAATCGCCATAGGTCTGGATCCTTAGAGCAACCAACTATCATAAAAAAGAACCCTTAAGCCCTTCTTTGAACTTAATACAATTTTCTTCTTTAGATGCAACTACAGACGGGACAAACCTAGCTAACTGAGTAAATTTCTCCTCATAATCCTAACCGTCATATCACCCAAATCCAAATAGTAGAACTCGATGATCTTTTGATCTATGTATCTTAGAGGAAAATAACAATCATGCAACAACTTCTTGAAACCAGCCTACTCGATGTTCCTGTTGTTCTCTACATGCTTTTTTTATTTTCTCCAAGTGTTGGCGCTACTCTCTAGCTTGTATGCTGCAAAATCCTAAAGTGTCTATGCTTCACCACTGACTCAAACCAATACTCAGTAGCTTGAGGTTCTCAATTCCCATCGAAGGTCGAAATCACTGCACAACGAAATTCTTAGAAATATTCCTATCGGTGACTCACCGAGGATTCTTACGCTGCACCCTCACCGCCATTTGCTTAAATGCAACAAACATGGTATTTATCATACCCTCGTTAGTGCCATTCTCTTAATTTTGAAAAGAAAAACTGTCTGTTAGCTGTTTTCAATATCTTATCTATGTGTACATAATTCTCAAGGTTCAATACCTAGGGCTTTGATGCCAAAATCTATCACGCATCTAAATTGGGTTGGTGACGTGGCGGTTTAATTAAAATAAATAAACAAAATTAATTATAAGCACCAAAAATTTTTCTTTATATTTTTAAAACATTTTTAGTAAATTCAAGGTTATGACAATTTTAAACCAAATAATATTAAAACATGACAGAAGGAAATTACTATTAGACATGTATGCCCTAAGCAGTAAAAATGTAATAAGTTTTTGGAGACATTTTTATCAATAAAGAATTTATTTATTGTTTATATACCAAATCTTATCCTCTTTACGTTCATATTTGTTGAATGTATGTTAAGCAAACAATAGTCTGAGACTGTCGGTCTAAACTTTAAGAATTAGGCATATGATGGACAGATTATGGGGAAGACATGATTCTTAAGGTGAAGGTCTAAATCATAAGATCCGCAATCGAGGGAATAAAGTTGGGCGTTTTATTCATGTAAAGATTGTTATGTTATCTATATCCCTATTGGGAGATGGTTTGTCTTGACCATCGGAGGTGGACTCCGTGAATAGAAACATTGACACGTTATCATAGGTGACGATGTATTGGATCGGGACATAAAGTGAATTGATTTGGATTAATAATTTTGTCTCGGTAAATCGATTCACTTTAGACAATCATTTGTATTGTATCTTAATCCTGAGATGAATAGTGGGCCCGTTGTCTTAACTTGTGTCTTTTGATGTACCAAAAGGTGACACCTATATCTTAATAGTGGTATGCATGCTGGTACATTGGAGGCATAACTCTTGATAGCGTAGACCTGTTATTCATAGATATAGAAACCATAACTCCTCTTTAGGAGTAGCGATATCTTCTTATATGCGTTATCTTGTAATTGGAAAATTGGAGCGCTCAACCATTTGGATACATAGGTGTAATTGAATGGTATATTGTCTTTGGATGGTAAGTTTTCTGATGGTGAGATAATAGAACGTAAAATAAAAATGATCGGGAAGGTAAGACAGAACTTGTCCTTAAGCCAATTATGGATAATCATATAGAGATACGATACACTATGATATGTCATGGAAACTTAGCTATATGGGCTTCGTAATTCTATGCAGTTCGAGAGTGCAGCTCCAAGCTTTTAGTAGAGTAGTGTTAGAGTTGATAATTATGAAATGTATATCTGAGATATTGGGTTTCATAATTATCGGGAGCTTGAACTATATAGGTCTATTTGGTCCCCTTTGCTAACTCACAACATCCTGTAACGATACAGCGTGCTTTTTCAATAATTTGTGACTTATGTCAGATTTATTAGATTGGTTGAAATTCAGAAGAATCAAATAATTCATGTCTATTTATCAGTTGAATTAATTTTGTGATAACATTAATTCAAGATAAACTTGTTGAATTATTAGGATCGGATAATTCTTATCTGTTTATCCCTTGATTTAATTTTGTATAAATTAGATCAAGATAAACTTGTAGAATTATTAGGAATTCATTTATTTTCCTAGAGATTATCTAGATAAAGTTGTTTTAATCAGATAACTTTTCTATTGTGTTATTTGAATTAAAACTGAGACTTTATCCTATAGAATCTCGGGTGAAAAATAAAAGATTCGCTGAGATATTAATCGGCAGTTCGACATGCCGATCCTCAAGATTAGCCTGTCGATCATCCTGATCGGCCTGCCGATGAGCGAAGGATAAGATCACGCATTTTTAAGCGGATCTTATCAGATATTGATCCGAACTTGATTCTGATTCGAATTTTGAGACCTAATCTGATAAGGACTGACCCTAGACCTAACCTCTATAAATAGGGAGTAAGCTACATAAGCTATTTAGATTAATTGAGAGATTAAGAGTAATACTCTACTGGTGAGAATCTGAAACTCCTTGAGAGCTCTTGTTCACAAATCACGAACACTTACTTTGGGTTCTCTCAATTGGTTGGAAGGAGAGTCACCTAGAGGAAGAGCTGTACGTGTGAGCCCACACTCACTCCGATCGTGGATAGAGAATAGCAAAGAAGACCAGTTGGTTGAGGCTCTTCTGGAACGTTACTTCTCTTTATTGATTGCAGGAGCTTTTTGGCACACAAAGGTTAGTAAGATCTGGTTAATTTATGCATATAGCGTGTCAAACTTGTGTTTTAAAAAATACTCTGATATAAAATTTTTAAAATTCCGCTACGTACTATTTTTTACAACAATTACTGGATTAAACTCTAAATTAAGTTAAAACTTAAAATTCGTTAGAAGCTATCTGGGTCCTATCGGACCCTACAACGGTGCACACATAGCATAGAGCTGAAAGAAATATAACCAAATTATAGTCCAACAAAACATAGTCAAAGAGCATGATTAAAGTCTTATTATTACATGCCTTGATAAAAATACATAAATAAACGACTCACAGCCTTTGTGAGTAAAACAGCAGCACTCTACTTAGCTATGTACTACGAACCACTTGGAGGGGGAACAATAAAACAATAGAAATCATGAGCAAAAGGCTTTGTAGGACTTGAATTCTAAAACATCATTTAAAAAATAATATAAATAATTCTAGAAAAGTTTAAGGAATAACAATTATATAATTACTAAATAATTCAACAATTAAATAAGTCTTATGCTTACCATTCATGTCATGTGATTTTATCTTAAATTATACATTTATATTTTATTGTGTACAAAGCCTAATATAATCCCCACTGTAGTGGCCTACACCGTTGGACTTCGGGACCTGTCCCTAAGGTCGCTCTGTGCACGACTTGATCTTTGTGTGGCATTATACACTTAAAACTCAACCAAATGGGGATCTTAGACCATTTTGTTATTGAAAGTCAATTAATCATTTTACTTCACTTGGTGTATTATTACCGAGATTTCATTATACAATTATTATCATTTAATCATTATGCTCAAATCCAAAATATTTGGAAATATTTATGTACTGTTCATTTCTTAAGAACATTTTAAGAATATGAGATATGGCCAAAACATTATCAAGGAAAGAGGTTATATACTCCATACATTAGTTCGAGGTTTTATACCTGTTTTTATAATGCCACCAATATTATAGTGATACATAGAATACTATTTATGAGACAATAAGAAAACACCATTTTGAGGTGAATCATTCCTTAAAAAGGACTTTGCTTCTTCTATACATAAGTGGTAAGAATTTCCTTTTAGGGAGATTGTGCCCTTGGTGGTACGTGTGCAACTAACATAAAACAAAGCGATGTCTATTTGCTCATGTTTATCCGTCAGAGAGAATTTGATATTGTGTCCCTAACATTAGTAGTAAAGCTTGGGGCTGCCACATCTTAAGTGCAAGCCATCTCGCACATAGCACCACAATATGCATTAAAAACCAATTTTCCCTCAAATCTTCTTTGTGTTTTACGCATAACAAATGCCAAATACACATTCTATACTAAAAACGTGCCAAATATACAATTAAGTTTAGGAGAAACAAGTATTCAAAATCCTAAAAATTTTAACAATTGGTAAAGCTATAAATATATCGCTATTCTATCGTGTGTATCAAATCAACGTTCTGCTAAGTTCTATTTTTTATAAGAGTAATTGAAAAAAAAGTAATTTAATATATTAATAGGATTGTTTGCTTTTTTTATTTCATACCATTCTAGGTGATGGTTACTACAAGTAATTGTTATAATTATGATATCTGCTATAAGATTATTATAATTATAACCAATAATTACAGAATACAATATAAATATTATTATAGTTATTGTAATTACTAAGAGAATCTCACGTGAAAGTGGCCCAAAAAAAGTCAAAATGAATATTATTTTAGAATATTTTTTATTAGTGCAAAAATGATTATATCCTCTGTATATATTTTCCTAAATACACTTATATTATATCAATTACCATTCCAAAATCCCAATCTTTGAACCTTATCATTTTTTCCCAAAAGCCCTACAACATTTAGATCCTTAATATATTTTTTTCCTGAATTCCCTCTTCCTCCTTTCCATCAAAGTCATTTCTCATTTTCATCTTATTAAGCCTCCAAAAGAATTTCCCAAACAAGTAATAAGTAAACCAACAATCATTTGCAAAATACGACCTGTCGTTTAATACGCAAAACTACCAAGCACAACACACACGTGCCTCCAATAAAGCAAGCGCCTTTTTTCTTTTCAAAAAAAAAAAAAAAAAAGTGCACCTGAAGCAAGAAAGACAGGAGAAGCGTCGACAATACCGTCGAACCCCCTCTGCCTCTCCCTCTCTCTCTCCTCTCTCTCTCTCTCTAGCGATGAGTCTCTTCGGTTTGGGCAGGCAAGCAACAATTTTTTATTTTTATCGTCATTTTTTGTTGTTATTGCAAACATCTCAGATAAAGCATTCAAGCACTAGATACTGTTTTTCGTTTTCTCTTCCCACGTCTCGCTTGACGATCATGATATTTTGCGTTCGATGAATTCTAGAATTAGAGGATTTTGCAAGATCAGTTGTCATATCAGAGTTGTGGATTTCGGTAATCCTTTTCCGTGATCCATAAATTTTCTGATCCTCGGGATCTCTGTTTGGATTTATTATTGATCTTTAATTCCGAGTTTATTTAGCCATTTCTGGTTCTGGGTATTGATTATTCTCTATTGGGTTCTAACTTCTACTTGTTTATTTTTATTTTTATTATTTTTTTTACTCTGTTGTTTCTATTGTTCTTTAAATGAGAGAATCTTTAACTAGTTGAGATGCAACTTTATTTGGGAGTGAACTTATTAGTTGTATAAAGGGTAGTGTAATTTGTAGATGCATGTTCAAAAACAATTTTCAGTATTGTGTTGAGGTTTTATTTCTCATTTTTCTGGAGAAGTTGAAAAATGGGTGGTTATTTGATCCCGGAACAGTGAAGGAAATAGCCATAGAAAGTCTGGAAGAGAGTAGGATATGTATACGTGTAGCTGAAACTTAAAAAATGTGGCTGAATAAGATTCAGATTTGTGTATAATTTAATGTTACTGTTAGTATTTCTGGTGGTAGCTTGTTTCACAATGTTTTGGTATGATAATTAGAAATTGGCTTTGGTCCTTTTTTTGGAATTTGAACTTAGAAGAGAATTTTCATGGATACTTTGAATCTCAAGGAGACATTGGTCATTTAATTTGTGATGATCCGATGGTAAGGTGCTGATATCATGGAGTAAGTGGAGTGAATAAATGTTTTAAAGTATATGTAATTGCCCTAGGAGTCGGATATTTATTGTGAAAAACAGACGTGGAATGGTCCATGACTAGGCTAGAATTTGAGATTGAAAGAATTCGGTCATAGCATGAAGGGGATGCTATGGAAATCACAATTGCAAAAGAATATAAGTTAACACAAAGGAGAAGTATTTGTGTAGGTTATATGCTTATAGATTACTGCTTCAGAGTGACTCTTACCCTTGAACCTAGGATTTAGAACTCTTTTTAATCCAAATTTTTGGAGTTTTATGTTCCTAACCTCTCATGTTACCTTTTTTCTTTTCTTTTTTTTTCCCTTGAATTTCAATGCCTGAAGGAAAGTTGTGGTCTATATGCTTAGAGAACATGTATTGTCTTGGAAATTGTTTTGAGCAGAAACCAAAGAACATTTCGACCCAAAAAGAGTGCACCATCTGGTAGTAAGGTTAGTTCCTCTATATAGCATGCATTCTTCGTTGATCTCTTGGATATTATTTAATATGATGTGCACTCATATATTTGGCTCTATTAGTTTCTCTCCGAATAGCTTTATTTGGTGCTTGCACGCTGATTTAGAGACATGCTTCACTAGTTGATAGTTTTTAATTATTTTGGTTATTATAGCTATTATAATTAATTGTTTAAATTGTCTGCTCCTACTCAAGTATATAACCCTGTATCAGGCTTAATTCTTTGCTAATATTATTTTCTTATCTCGGTGCAGGGAGCTCAGCTCAGGAAGCACATTGATGCTACATTGGGTAGTGGAAATCTTAGGGAAGCGGTGAAACTCCCTACCGGGGAGGATTTAAATGAGTGGCTTGCTGTCAACAGTATCTCTCTATTTCTCTCGCCCCCTCCTTTCTCTTTATTCCAGAATAGTACCCTGTTTTGAAGCTTTCCTTCTGTTATATTTGCACTTATGAGTTGTCTTTTTGGTTAAATATGATTATTTATGTGTTCTTTGTTTATTTTCTCAATTTGTTTGTAGCTGCTTATTGTGGGGATTATATATTTCTGAATAATGCTCGTTGGGTTTTTTGAATTTCAGCCGTGGATTTCTTCAATCAGGTGAATTTGCTTTATGGTACTCTCACAGAGTTCTGCACTCCTGAGAATTGTCCTACAATGACTGCTGGCCCCAAGTAAGCATGCTACATGAACAGCTTTAGCATTTTTGGTCTTTTGATTTTTTCCCCCTATATTTGTTGGGTTCAGTTTTAAGGATGTACTTTTGTGATGTTAAGTTATCTCGGTGGCCTTGTTGGTTTGAACCAGCATGGATGCCATTTTAAGTACCCTACCAAAGTATTTTAATGTTTTTCTTAAGTGTTTTAAGTATTTTGTAGAATTCCTTATCATTTGCTCATTAAACTTTACAGGTATGAGTATAGATGGGCAGATGGTGTACAGATCAAGAAGCCTATTGAGGTTTCGGCTCCAAAATATGTTGAATATTTGATGGACTGGATTGAATCTCAACTTGATGATGAATCCATTTTTCCTCAGAAACTCGGTATTAATTTACCGTTAGATCTTACTTGTTTATTTGTTAATTGCTGCTTTCTCCCTCTTGATATGCTTTTTGTATGTCACCTTTTCTTCTAGGTGCACCATTTCCACCCAACTTCAGGGAAGTGGTGAAGACAATATTTAAGAGACTTTTCCGTGTATATGCCCACATATATCACTCTCACTTTCAGAAGATAGTGAGTCTGAAGGAGGAGGCTCATTTAAATACTTGCTTCAAGCATTTCATACTTTTTACATGTGTAAGTTCTCTCTCCCTGTGCTGCTCGTACACGCTA
This sequence comes from Artocarpus heterophyllus, assembly GCA_025403435.1. Taxonomy (NCBI): domain Eukaryota; kingdom Viridiplantae; phylum Streptophyta; class Magnoliopsida; order Rosales; family Moraceae; genus Artocarpus; species Artocarpus heterophyllus. Next base: position 23,427,579 of record CM046343.1, read on the forward strand.
TTGACTTGTTTATATACTCTTTTGATTAATGTTATCCTGTATCAATAATTAGACTGTTAATGCTGCGTTGACATATGTTTCTTCATCTATACTTTTAATAACAGTTGTGGGTTTTGCATTACTTTGAACTAACTTTTACTACTCCTTGGACTTATTCTTCAGATTTCTATTCCCCATCTCTTTCTTATGTCATTCAGAATGCTTGTGGAACTTCATACATCTATTAATCTTATCGTGCTTTTATCATCAGTTCGAACCGCCTTTGCTTGATGATAATCTTGTGAAAAAAATTCATTTTGTGGCGTACCTCATTTGCACAGAAAGAGTTTAAGTGGAGAACCCATAAGCTCAAAGTGAGTGCTAGTAAGCAAGACACAAACACAATACAGCAAAAGTGGTGGTGTTTCTCATCTGTAATAGCATAACTTAGCTCTAATTTTAAGGCTATGTTTGGTAAGAGGAAAAGAAAGAAATATATCCTAGGTGAGGATAATGGGGAGGAAGTGGACCACCTTTCTGTTATTGTGTTTGGCATGAATTTGCTCCATTCATCTTTCCGTATTAGTGGAGGTTAAAATTGGGATTCTTTGAAGGTTTGAAATCCCTCGCTCAATCCATTCACTTCTAAAAAACCGTAGGTATCAAAATCCTTTCATTAACCCCATCACCCCTCTCCCTCTCCCTTTCCCTCTTACCAAACAAGTTCTAAAGGCATGTTTACTTTAGTGTTGATTCCCTATCAAGGCGAATGAATACTATATTTCCTTAGATGTTCAAATTCAAATTATATTATTTAACAGCTATTAGTTATGTAAAAATGATATTTTAACAATTATATTTAATAAGATTCCCATTCTAAGTAAGTAAACAATAGAAAATGAATGAGATTGTTGCCCATTACCCAATCAAATAAGTAAGTAAACACTAGAAAGGGAATAAAAAATGCTCACTCCCAATACTTTACTTTCGTTTCTTATCCCATTACCTTTTCTTTTACATTCCTTTACGGTCCGGTAAACATGCCCTAAAAGTCCACTCGTGTCTATCCTTCTGCAAACACCAAATATTATTCTACACACTATATTTCTTCCTCTTTTAAATCCTCATGCTAACTCTTCGAGAAAGTCTTTGGTGAAGCTGGTCACTAGAGATATTAAAAAAAATATTTTAAAAAAACAAAAGCTGTATAACATTCAAATATGCATAATCAATGAGCTTTTTTGCCTATTTTATTTTGACAACATAAGATTTTACACTTCCCTTTTTCTTGTTGTAAATTTTCATCATCTTTACATTTTTCACATTCATTTTACTTTTGGCGAACACATCTGCAGGAATTTGGGCTGATAGACAAGAAGGAGCTGGCCCCACTTCAAGAGCTTATTGAATCCATTATTGTTCCTTACTGAAGAGGGTTTTGCACGTCTTCGGAACGAAGTTATCTTGGGGACGCATAATTTATGCTAAAGAAATGCTGATAATCAGTATTTAACTCAAATGTTTATTATGTAGCTCAAATGTTTGAAGTTAATGTGCATATGCTGTGTGGCTTGGATCTCATTATGGTCTTCTTGCCTACAAAAATGGGACCAGAAATGAGCTTGTCTCTGTTGCAAGTAGAAATGGCCAAAGATCTTTTAAGTGTAACATTCACTAAAAATCTACAAAAGGGTTTTATGTAGATTTTGGAGTGATTGATCTGATCTGCACCAAATGTCATTCTTGCAGGAACAAGCGATGGCTATGGGCAATGCAAGATTCCGGTGCATGGCTTAATGTGATTGATGCTTATTGTCAAGGTCGAATCAGTTGTAAACTGTAAAGCTTCGACCAAAGCTAAATTGTTAAAATCTGTTGTCATGCTTTTATAGAAATGTTCTCTCTCTCACATTCTCTCTATTTTTTTTCTTTTTTTATTTTATTTTATTTTATTTTTGCGGTTGTTATGATGAACTTTCATCCCAAAATAATAAATAAATAAATAGAATTAAAGAAGCTAGGCGGTTTTTTTTTTTTTTTTTTCACACAAAGATATCTATAGTAGGGTTTGAAAAATTAAATTATGGATAACCTATTGTTTTAGCAGTCATTGATGTGTTTTGCGAGCACCCTGCCTTAACTGTAAATTGCATATGGATGATCTAATTTGGGATTCACCAGCAAAAAATGCCTAAAAATAAACGTATTTGTGAGGATTTTAAAACCATTGTTGGTTAACGGCTAAACTCCTTGATGAATATTTCTGCCACGTGCCCAAAAAAGTTATTTTTCCAAATACTAAAATTCTAAATATTTTGGGACATAAAATGACCAAAAAAAAGTGTCAAATACATTTTTATTTAATATGTCAATAACATAAAATAAAATAACTAGCTTTGCGGACATTGGTGAGTTTTTGAGTTAGATGTCCTTTTATCTTCTGTTTTTTTTTGGGCGTTGCGGGGGAACAAGCGAAAAAACAGGTCAAATAGTGAGGTCACCAACGATTCCAAAATGATCAGTGCATAACAGTGACAAACCAAGTAATGAGAATCCATAATACTATTTCCCCCACTACTGTTATGAAATGGTTACATTATAAAACCGCATACATGGTTTAGGAACCGAATATGAAATCAAATATTGAACATTCAGCCATGTAACACATGTTTTAATTAAACAATTAAGTAGTTTTGGAACTTGCATACATATTCAAGTTTATGAAAGCCGAAAAAGTCGTTTAAATAAATTTTCACTAAATATTTAAACTAACCAAAATCATAAAAATTGAAAATAAAATAGTGTCATCAAAATTATGCCAAATATGGGCCAAACATTTGTTAGAAAATACGAAAGGAATATTTGGTTTAAAAAATATGCATTTATGGTCAAATATGAAGTCTAAAAGAGTAGGAAGCAACCAACGGATAACTAAACATTTTAACCATTAATATGATGTGCGTCATCTGACTTGGTAACATCTGCATATGTTATGTATAACCCAAATCTTTACAAGTCAAAATCTATCCTCAAAATCATTGAAACAGGAGTGAAGAGTTCAAACATATACTTTTCTTTCACCTTTTTAAGAGACGTTAATGATGATAAGGGAAAGATGAGCTAAAAATTATGTCCTTGCTCAACATGAGAGCAAGGCCAAGGTTAAACCCTTGAGAGACACACTAGTAAAGTCATGTCCTTCCTTAACATGAGAGTAAGCCATGCCCTCTTTAATATGACAGCAACGCCATGTCCTTGCTCAACTTATAAGCAAGCTCATTTTCTTACTCAACATGCAAGCAAGGCCAAGGTGAAGAGCTAAGATCCAAGCAAGGCCAAGGTAGGAGCTGGTATGGGAATAAGGCCAAAGTAGGAATTGGCGTGAGAGTAAGGCCAAGGTAGAAGCTACAATGCTAGCAAGGCCAAAATAGGAGTTGGTATAAGAGCAAGGCCAAAGTAAGAATTGGTGTGAGAGCAAGGCCAAGGAAGGCCAAAGTAGGAGTTAGTATGAGAGCAAGGCCAAAGTAGGAATTGGTGTGAGAGTAAGGCCAAGTTAGGAGCTACTGTGCTAGCAAGGCCAAAGTAGGAGGGAGTATGAGAGCAAGGCCAAAGTAACAAGGCTAAAGTAGGAATTGGTGTGAGAGCAAGGCCAAGGTAAGAGCTACTATGCTAGCAAGGCCAAAGTAGGAGTTGGTATGAGAGCAAGGCCAAGGTCGGAGCTACTATGTGAGGAATGCCAAGGTAAGAGCTACTATGTGAGGAAGGCCAAGAAACCACTCAAAGTAACTATATCAGAACACGTTGTCTGGAGTAACTACCAAAAAAACTGTCATTCATCACATGTTAGAGTTTGAAGAAGGCGATAAAAAGGGAACGAAGTAGAAAAACAGTGACCTCCACGTAGAAAGAGGAGAGACACCAATCGAGATAGGAACATAGGGATAAGCAGTTTCGGGAGCAATTTCTAGTACGAAGGCTCCTCTATAAGTAAGGGAGTCTTAGACAAGAAGAGGGGTTCGAATTTTAGAGAGTGAGAGGTTTCATTTTTCGAAATTTGTCTTTGAGGAACATATTCAAGAGTATAAGAAGAGATCTTAAGTGTGTACCTTTTTAGAAAATTATAGTGAAGACTAAATAGATGTAGGCTCCTATTTGCTAAACCACTATGAATTTTGGTGTTTATTTACTTTCCTGAATTCACTTTTTTGTTTCCAATTAAGCATTAACTGTTCTCGTGCAGCATTTGTCATTCATTTCTCACAATTATCATCTTTGTGGTCGGCGAATTTTGATTGTCAACAAAATCTAAAGTCCATTTACTTTGAAAATGTTACTTAAAAGGTTGGCTAATGAGACTATACAATAATAAACCCTCGTACTTATATCCCAGCCTTCAATTTAAAAAAAATAAAAGAAAAGAAAAAAAGGGGAAAAAAAAAAAGAAACCAATCGGTAAACCATAGAAATTCTAGTTATTTGTTTAAATTTTTCACCGAAAAGGTGTTTAAATTTTTCAACGAAAAGGTCTCAAATGCCAGAAAAATTACATCCATACTTGCACATTGTTATTTTTTTAATGTAAATTGTTACTTGAGCGTTTGCCGATCCAAGCAACACTATCACTGCAAACATTTTTCCCTGCAACATTTACATAATAACAGCGTCCACCAGTTATTTCCTCACATCAACTGCCTATATTCAGTCACTCCTCAATTATTAGACCACTAGTGGGGCTATAATTGCCCAAACTCCCACGTTTAAGAACAAATAATAATGCCCTTACTTTAGGGAATAATTGCCACATATTGGTGTTTTTTACATTCGGGTTTTGAAGAGCTTGCTGATGCTGTTAATGTGATAATGGGACCAACAATTTATTTTGTAATGTTATTATTTTGTAATGATTTTGCGACACAATTGTAATACGATAGTATTTGTTAGGAAAAATAGAATGCTAGATTCCGATTTGAAAGCTAGCAGGTTTTGGGACAAAATTTGACGGTTCTAACGATTTTTTGGATAGAATCTGGCAGGTTTCATATTAGAACCCAATGGGTTTTAGGACAGAATTTGATGGGTTGTAGCTAATTTAGGGACGAAACCTAATGGGTTCCAAGATGGAACCTGGTAAGTTCCAAGTTGAAACTAACAGGTTACAATATAGCATCCTGCTTTGGCAACTGAAGACGGGTTCTGGTAGGTTCCATGATGGAACCTGGTACGGTCTAAGAAGGAATGTGGTAGTTTCCAAAAAAATATGTTGGAACCTGGTAGGTTACAAGTTGAAACCTGGCAGATTACAATCTGGCATCCTACTCTAGTGACTAGAGGAGGGTTCCACAATGGAACCTAGCGGGTTCCCAAAAGGAACCTGGTAGGTTCTATGATGAAACCTAACGGGTCCCAACAGGTATCGAGATGGAACCTAGTAGGTTCCATTTTAAGAGGAAAGGTAAATTAAACTTTTAATAAATCATTTTTTTTAATTAAAGACGTAGTTTTAAAAAAAGACTTTTAAGAGAGCAAGTTTAAAAAAGTACTCCTTTAGGGGGGGGCCATTTTCATAAGTTGCCCCAAAGTCTTTGCAAACTCAAAGCCCACATAAGAGTCGGATGAGAAACGATACCGTCCTTAAGACTATATATATATATATATATATATATATATATATCATTTGTCATAAAAGTTTGGGAGTTTTGGGATGACAAAATAATCACGAGTCAAAATATAACAAAAAAAGAAATTCTTATGTATTCGTTACATTATTATTATTATTATTATTATTATTTTGATATTAGGGTGTTTGGAAAGTGTGGTTAAAACCAATTGTTAGAATCAATTTTGATTAAAATATTGTATACGTGAGAGCTTTACACAATAACAATTTTTTGCTTTTTACTATAATATATGAAAGATTTTCACTGTTTTTTAGTTAGACCCATTAGCCACACGCTCTAGCATTCAAGTTATACATATAATGGTGGACTAAAACTATTTTATGACCAAAAAATATTATTGGATTGCACAACTCGATATGATGGCACAATGTATATGGTGACTACTTCAGCAAGGATAATAAATTGCACTTTTCATGAAAGTCCCTCCTCCACGTAACTTGTGCTTCTCCTAAAATAGATAAGTCTAAAAAACTTGATAGATACATAGGTTTTAGAATTTTAAAGAATGCGTCAGAATATGAGGTAACACCATCTCATCAATTATCCAAATTAATGCCAGAGAGGACGATGCCAAAATGAGACTGACAGAATCAAGAATCAAATGTCAAAAAAAATAAAAAATCAACATATTCATTCTAACAAAAAGGCACTATACGATCTCCTCATCTCTACAAATCCTGTGAAATAACCATCATCTTCCCCTTTTCTATGCTCACCTATAATCTTCAAGTTTTTTTTTTTGTCTTTGATTTATTTATTACAATGAGACAAATTATGAGATTATAAAAGTCCAAGATACATCTCAATGCCTTCTTTAAACAGAAGTAACGCAAAAGATTTCATACTCTTGTTTGTTTGTTTGTTTGTTTGTCTTGATCCAAACCATTTTGACCAACATGCAAGCTCCTAGTATCAGAATGTCCAAATCTAGAGGCAGCAAAGGCATAGGCTCCCACAACTGAGGTAAAGACTCCAAGGACCAAGGAAAAGAGCTGGAAGTTAGCAAGCAGCTCACCCCGCACCTCACTGTCCGGCAAACGACACATAACCTTGTTCTCCTTGAGCTGACAACCGTCTGGCATCATGGGGCCATACAATGTGAAAGCCGTCTGATAAAACCATAGGCCTTGGAGAGTAATGGCGATGCCACAGCTCAAATCGACGGGGAAGCTTGTTGGTAGGAGTGCACCAGCAACAGTGGATAGTATGCAAAGTCCTATTAGGAGAACAAGGAGGAGATGGTAGTACCCCTCTAGCCCTTTATGTGTTGTTGAGTGGAAGTAGAACAGAAGGTACTCTGCACAGAAAGCTGCAGCGATGATCAAACATAGAGCTCCTTGGGGCAAGGGCAGCAATCTGCAGCAAAGAAATTAGAATTGTGAACATTGCAGAACATTGTATAATGCTGATTGCAAAGCACTTGTGGAAAATTGTGTTGTGTTGTGTAATGGAAAATCATGTGGATGACATATTTCAACACCCAACCAAAAATCCTTAAGCATGTAACAAGAAGGTACCAAGTATTAGAAGTGTCTGGACGTATATTTGATGAAGTCTTTTTCCCCCTTAAATGCTGATTTACCTCCATCAATAAAACTAATATACTAAGGCTATGCTGTGTTTGTGTATTAATGCAGATCCCCATGAAAAAAATAAATAATTAAAAGAGTGCTATAGATGATGATCTTACAAGATGAATCAGTTATAGACAAATGGCCTGACGGTTTTCATGTCAGATTACGTATAGGGCGTGTTTGCTTCACAGGAAAGAGAAAAGGAAAGGGAGGAGTGTCTCCCTCTCCCATTTACTTATGTGTTTACTATACAAAATTAGAAAAGGTACTTATGTGTTTCCTATTATCATTCCTTTACTTTTCTTTCCAAGCTTATTGCTTTTTCCACTGCATTCCATTACAATTTGGTAAGCATGCCCATAGCCTCAGACTGACAGTTTTCCAACAGGAATGTGATATTAACCCTTCAATGATACTTATCACCAATATTTTAAAGCAGATCATTTATGTATTTTCGTCGCACAGATGAGAACCTTATACTAAAGTATCTCTTATATGTTGTCAAGTTGATGAAATAACAGCATTTTATCAATCATAATTAAGCCATGACAATTGACAATTACAATCATGGCACTTGCTACTTAACGATGGTATTTTCTTGGTCAAGCAAACCCAAAAATTCATGCATTCAATTCCCTACCCACTATTAACACATGATAAAATTAAAACAAAAAAAAATATGGAAGAACACAGAGGGAAAGGAAATGCCTCAGAAAGGTCTCTGTTTCCTAATTTGTATCTGACATTTACATTTTGCTCTCCCTTAGAAATGTCAACATCTACAGAACTCCATTCGATGTCACTACTTAAACTAGAAGCAATCAGGGCCCCAATCTGATATTATGATTTTTCTTTTTCTTCCTAACTTTTCCAAATATCCAAGTTTTGAATCTTTACACTACTAGTACTCTCAATCTTAAGTCATCCATCTGAGTTTATTATCTTTAACCCAATTCAGCATTATTCTTTTGGGCTTTGGCAGTGACAAGATGGAATTACAAAAATAATCACCATAGTGCAGTTCGTCACAGATCTCTGGCATACCACTTTACTAGTACCAAAAACTAGAGGGGAAAAAAAGGGAGAAAAATTGAGCACAAAGAAACACTACAACAAATCTAAGTAAACAAGAAGCTTAAGCTGATTTCCTAATTCTAAATCTTGAACTTCACATAATCTTCTCCACTGGGATTTCACCTTTTTAAAAATGTAGTTTTGAAGCCGCACTTATCCGAAAAAGGCGAAAAATTACAGTTGCAGCAACCTCGGTTAGGTTATAAGTTTTACCAGGCCAGTAAGCCATGAATCCTACTTTTCATCTATTCATTTATTTATTTGGTTAGTTTTAATTTCTCCTTTCATATGAACTTAATTTCAATAAACAATAATCAGTAACAAATCCACGACTAACATCCAAATCAGAATCAATCTTGTAACAACACAATCTATGAAACCCAGATTTCCAGAAAGAAATGCAGAAAGGTATAATAAAAGAAAAACAAAAATTTGTTGCCATTTCAACCAGCAAGTCAAAATCAACTTCCAACTATTCTATTAACTCAAACAAATGTTCTATGATTGCAAAAACAACAGGAATCAAATAAAAAAATGACATAAAAAAGTTAAAAAAAAAAAGATGATAATGATGACTAACCTTGTCTTTTCCGAGAGCAGAGCAATGACACCAAAGATGAAGAACATGAGAAGCATACCCGAGTGCTCAAAATCGTTCATGTGAGATGGATTCAACACTCCATTGACAAAAAACTTGAGATGTGTTGAGTAGAGAAGCTCAATACACAAATCAATGAAAGCACCAATTGTCACAACATAAAGCTCCAAATACTTGAGCCTCCCACCAAAACCCGGGACCGGGTTCCAAACCCGGACCCGAAACGACTTCGGGTTTGATGTGTATCTCACCAGAGAGCTCCATGTGTGCCATAGCCCAACTACAAGAAACAGTGTCCCTGGTACAGCATGACCCTTGAAAGATCCCATCTCTTCTTCTTCTTCTTCTTCTTCTTTGTCTTTCCCCCTTTATTTTCACAATCTATGATTATTGTCTTCCTTCTTTTTTTGCACCATAGAAAAGGAAAACTTTATTCCTCTGACATATTACTTTATTGGGTAATCAAAACTGCTGTTTTTTGCTGCAGAAAATGAAAAGCAATTCTCTCAGGGCACAAACACACTTTTTGAATCTTTTGATTCCTTTTCTGGAACAAAGAACACGTGCTGCAGATCGAAAAAAACCCGATGCCAAATTCTTTCTCACTTCTGTTTCATCGGAAAGAGAAAAGAAAAATCAACGAACCAAATGAATAGAAAAAAAAAACCCTTCAAAGAAAATAATTCCAGTTCTTGATTTCAGGGAAGCCCAGGGACAAAAAGGAAGTAAGAAAACGCAGAAAAATCACAGTTGGACGGCGCCTCCAATAGGAAAGTCAAAAGTTGAAAACGTTTTAAAAAAAGAAGAATAAATAATATTAAGTAATTGCATTAAAAAAAGTAAAAAATAAAAAATAAAAAATAAAAAATAAAAAATAAAAAAATTAAGAACAGAGAAGAAACAGATCCATTATAGAGGAGTTGAAAAGTCTACAATCATGCACGAACAGACAAGACGCAAACCATGATGAAATTGGCACGAGACCCAACTTTTACACAACTCCGAATCACCAAAATGTATAAAAATGTTTCAGGCTTCAAATCAAATTACAGTTTAAATTATTTTATTATAATATTTTTTTATAAAAATTTAAATTTTTATTTAAATTATTTATTTAAATCTATAAACTAAACGGGTTTAGTTTTTTTTTTTGCCCTTTTTTATTTTACAGTGATGGATTTTGATGGGGTTGGGTTAAAAAAATAAAAAGCAAAGAAGAAGCAATCATAATAATAGTAACAATAATAACAATGAAGAAATCAGCGTATTCAGTAGTTACTTCCCTATCTTTATATGCATATGATTAATTTTTTTCCAGTTCAAAGCTTTCCTTTTTCTAACTTCTCACTTGTCTATAATAATAATAATAATAAACCAAAAAGCTATGATCTCGGAATCACAGAAAGAAAGAAACGAAAATGCAAAAATGTGCGGTCATGTTTTATGATGTTAGTACGGATCCGACTGATTGCCGGCAAAAATAAATAAATAAATGAATAATAGAAATAATTAGGACAGTTGAAATTCTTTATTTATTTATTTATTTTGAGAATCAGTTGAAATTCTTTATTGGGCATTTCACACGAGGGTAAAAACATTGGTTAAAGTTTAGAGGGTGTTTGGTTTGGTAGTTAAAATTACTGGTTAGAGTTGTTTTTACAATAGCATGTGAATGCTTTACGATATAATAATTTTTTTTTACTGTAACATGTAAGAGTTTTGTATTATTTATAACTAAGATAATGGTTAGTAACGTTTCTTACCAAACAAACTATTACATTTTCCCAAAAAACCATGGTAGAGAATCTATATAGAGTATGGAACTTATCTTGGTCCTTTGAAGTATCCATCTTACATCATATATAATATATAAGAGTGAGGAGCGCAAAACGAAATCTATCTTATATAAGAACAATTTTAGAGTGTAATACTAAAATCACATTACATCATCTATTTCTATATGATAATTAAAAAAATTGCCGTATTATAATCAAGTCAAATATTAAAATTTGTTAAAATGTTAGGTTTTGGCTCAAATTTACTGCCTGACCAATCTGGCTTTTGTAATTTTCTTTGTTCAAAAATATAACTTTGTTCATACAGCATTATAACACTCAATTTGTTAAATGTAACTTATAATATTACATGTATTGTATATAACTTATATTGTTCGGAAATATTCACTATTTACCCAGGGGCAAAATTCCCCTGTTCAGTACTAACATCAAAGTGGTGTAGAGGTGAAAAGGAAAAAACAGCGTAGAGCTTATTCCCCTCCTTATTGACGCGTTGTTTTATGATATTACAGCATGTTTGATACATTGTATTGTATACAAAAAATACAATACAATACAATACGGTATACCAAACAAGTCTCGTTTTTTTGTTGTTATACTAAACCATGATAAAAGAGAGCAATAATTTGACGCCAAAATAGGAGTGTTTTATGGATAAAATGTCACGTCATAAATAAACAATTTGATCAATTTTTATTGTCATCTTAATATCCTTTCAAAATAATTATTTAACGTTGGTGTTTTGAATATAATCTCACACAAATGAACACGGCCTAATTGTATGGTTGAGCAATTAACTACACAGACCAACTTGATAAATGACTTGGCACCTTGATAATCATTTTTCATTGAATGGTTCCCTCTTCAACATTTCAGAGATGTGACGAAGAACCTACAAATCAGAGAGGCTAATTTGTATAGTGATTCAACCAACTAGTGGATCCATTCAATAAAAAAACATAATACTATATTGTTTTATCTATGTGATTGTATGTTTTTGTTTTGGTGTGAAATAACTTCAAATTCCAATTTAGGTGCCAGTGTTCAAAAGAGAAAAAACCACGAGTTGGCACATGGATTTATGGGTGGCAATTCTTAAATTCAAATTAAATGTGAATTTATGGGGGTTGAATGAGTCACTTTGTACACAATGATGTAAGACAGAGACAAATGGACTGGCTTCTCAACGTGAGTGGCAAATAGCAACATATGATTATTATATATATGAGCCGTGTCTGTGGTCCTCCCATAAGACCTTGACTACCCTTTTGTTTTGGACCGTTGAGATTGAAATTGAGGAAGAAAATACCCTCTTTAGGTGATGGATTCCAAAGAAGTTCTAAATTAAACCTTATTAAAAATATGGCCGTTATTGAGCAAAATGGTAAGCAAGAGTCACTCTTGTAAAAGATTGGTTATAATTAATCAGTTATATGTCCAATAATCCAAGACATACTAAAACTGAACATAAATTAAGGTTTTTTTTTTTTTTTTTGAAAATACAAAGGCGGAATTTCATTGATCACAATAACATATTGTTAATTACAGGACAAGAAATACATTCTGGTATTTCCTCTGGCCAAAAACACTCAGTGTTATAAGTTAAAGCAAAACAAGCTAGTAAGTAGGCTGCTTTATTTGCTAGGCGAGAAATAGAGCAACAAGAGCCACCACCAAACCTTGATAATAAAGATGAAATATCAGAAATAATTGGGCTAATAGGAGCTACATCATTAGGACGATTCACGCTCCTAACAACATATAAAGCATCCCTTTCAATCAGTTGAATCTTCAACCTGCTGTTCTTAGCAAACTATAAACCTTCCCAAATTGCAATACACTCTGCCATAAGTGTAGTGAGAATACCTGTAAATCTTTTGAACATGGCACCCATAACAAAATCAGTAGAGTCCCATATGATAGTTCCTAGTCCTACTCCTTCAACTCCTACAAAAACAAAGGCGTCCATGTTCAACTTCAATATATCCGAAAAGGGAGGCATCTATTTCTCCACTACTTGTGTTAGGGTATAATTTAGTCAGACCCAAATTATCTAAAGGCCTAAAATGATAGTTTATTGTTGCTATTAGAGTGAGTCAAATAGAACCGAGCGACTCAACTATTTGATGTGAGAAGTACCTCATACGTGTAAGCTGAACTAAGGCTTCAATGGGGTCGATCGGTTTGATCCCATATAAAATCGATATGTATTTTTTGGATAACATTCTGCTATTGAAGGTTTGTGCCCAAGTTTGTTTCTCAAGTGTTCATTTGATGGAATCGATTCGAATGAACTAATAGTTTTAAGCATGTCCAGCCACGAATTAAGACATGGGGAAAGCACGATTCTTATGGCCTATTGTAGATCGACACGTGGCCTACTATTACAGTTACCTCTAGCATAATTACTCCACTCTGCTAGTTGGTTGGAAGCCACGACTCTTCTTTATCCTCTATATAAGGAGACATTGTCTTCAAATTGTGGACATGAAAAATACAGCATATAGGAACTCTGTTAAATTTTCTTCTTACTCTCGCCTTTGTAATCTGTACTCTCTGAATTCATACATAGTGAAAAATAGTGGATGTAGCTCTTTTTATAGAGTGAACCACTATAAATTTGCGTGTGTGGTATCTTGATAAACATGTATGCCTTAAGTAGTAAAAATGTACTATGTTTTTGGAGACATTTTTATCAATAAATTGTTTATTTATTATTCATATACCAAATTGTTATCATCTTTACGTTTATATTGGTTAAATGTATGATAAGCAAACAAAAGGCTGTGACTATCGGTCTAAACCTTGGAATCAGGTATTTATGGACAGATTATACGGAATATATGATTCTATAGGTGATGGTCTAAATTATAAGATCCGCAATTGAAAGAATAAAGTTGAGCACTTTATTCATACAAAGATTGTTATGTTGTTTATATCCCTAACAGGAGATGGTTTATCTTGGCCATCGGAGGTGGACTCTACGGATAGAAACATTGGTACATTATCATAGGTGACAATGTATTGGATCGAGACATAAAGTGTAATTGATTTAGATTAATAATTCTGTCTCGGCAAATCAATTCACTTTAGACAATCATATGTATTGTATCTTAATCTTGAGATGAATAATTGACCTGTTGTCTTAACTTATGTCTTTTGCTGTACCAAAAGGTGACATCCATATTTTATGCTGGTACGCATACCGATATGTTGGAGACGTGACTCTTGATGGCATAGACTTGTTATTCATAGATATGGAATCCATAAGTCCTCTTTAGGAGTCATTGATATCTTTTTATATGCGTTACCTTGTAATTGGAAAACTGGAGCGATCAACCATTTGGATACATAGGTGTAACCAAATGGTATATTGTTTTTGGATGGTATGTTTTTCGATAATGAGATAATGAAATGTAAGAGCAAAATAATCAGGAAGATAAGACAGAATTTATCCTTAAGCTGATTATGGATAATCCTATGGGGATACAATATGTTATAATATGTCATAGAGACTTAGCTATTCGGGTTTTGTACTTCTATGTAGTTCGAGAGTGCATCTTTAAGTTTTTAGTGGAGTAGCATTAGAGTTGATAATTGTGAAATGTATATCTGAGATGTTGAGTTTCATAATTATCGAGAGCTTGAACTATATAGGTCCATCAAGTCCCCTTTGCTAGCTCATAATAAATCCTGTAATGATACGACGTGCTTTTCCAATAAATTGATGACTTATGTGAAATTATTAAATTGGCCAAAATTCAAGTTAATTGGATTTAATAATTCATGTTAATTTATCGGTTGAATTAATTCTATAATTAATTCAAAATAAACATGATGGTTTATCTGTTGAATTAATTTGGTGAATTAATTCAAGATAAATATGTTGTGGATAATATCTTATTTGTACGGGTTTATTTGGATATGACTATTTTCATCAGATAACTTCTCTATTAGGTTATTTGAATTAAAATTGAGGCTCTATCAAAGATACCCGGAACTAATAAGATAGGAATTATCTAATTGGCTGAGATAGTATCTATCGGATCAACCTGTGCAGTTCGAACTAAATTCGAACTCGGATCAGCGACAACACGGTCAACTGCGATATAGGAGGCGCCATCGACCGCGACAGTTAAAGTCCGAATCTAATTACATGATTAGACTGTGAAACTGATTCAAACTCAAATTTTAAGGCCTTATTTGATAATGATTGACCCCAAGTCCGACCTTTATAAATAGAAAGTGAGACTCATAAGTCACTCTTAGTCTGTGAGTCTCTATAACTCCCTAAGAGCTATTGTTCACAAATCACAAACCTTAATTATGAGTTTCCTTAATTTGTTAGACGGAGAGTCATCGGGAAGAGCTGTATGTTGTGCGCCCACACGCACTCCGATCATGGATAGAGAATAGCAAAGAAGACCATTTGGTTGAGGCTCTTGTGTAACATTCTTCTCTTCATCGATTGTAGGAGCTATTTGGCAAACAAAGTTAGTAAGATCTGGTTGAGTTATGCATATAGCGTGTCAAAGTTGTGTTTTAAAAAATACTCTAATTTAAAAATTTTTAAATTTTCATTGCGTACTATTTTTCCAACATATCTTTTATCTCTCCAGTAATATTTTATTTCATTTGGTTTCAATTTGTTAATAGTTTTATGTAATCATACTACTAAGTTCTCTTTGAAGCTAACAGATTCAAATAACAATAATTTAAGGGCCCAAATCCATTAAAAAGAATATATTAATCTAAATTGACATATTTCATATTTGATTGTAGATCCAACGTCTACAACCTATTTATTAAAATCGAAAATCCCCTTGTTACTGTGTTAGGCCGTTTGAAAATTATAGAATTAGAGACCAACGTCTTTAACCACATCTCAAGCTTGTTTTCAGTCTTGCCTCGTGAATAAACTTATTGTGCTTATGCCAAAGACTCCATAACAAGGTGGCAAAGACTGCAAACTCTTCTTTCTTCAACTTCTCAAACATGAATATCATAAATTCTCACCAAGAATCTCCCCTAGATTGAGAAACCATTCGGCCAAACCGATGAAGGTCCCAAACATCGTCAATGCCTTCACATTCGACCAGTGAATGAAGCGTAGATTGAGAAGCTTCTTGACATCTCAGACATACTTTACTATGGTTGATATGGTGAGAAGAAAGATTAACACCAGTGAGAAGGAAATCATGGAGACACCTCCATAAGAAGATTATAATTTTAGAAGGAAATTGTAGTTGCCACATGGAATTCCACTAACTCTGTGTTTTAGACAGTTTCTGAAGTTTCTATTTCCTCATGCTACATCTGACACGCTCTGCATCTGGATTTCACATAATACTCACCCCTTTGATCAAAGTGTCGAATGAGTGAATCAAGTCTAGAGCAATGTCCTAATGGTAACTGTAGCACTAATTCTTAATCTATCGGCCATAACAATTTTTTTAAATGCTGAAGATCCCAACCAGTACCATTTTCCAACATAAGAGCACAAACCCTCTAATCCATATTATTGTCTCTTGCAACCGCAATGGGTTTGAATGGGTCAGGGCAACCATGGATCCATAAAAAGTCAAACGTCTTCATCATTACCAAATCTCCATCGAAGCCCAAGCCGTAACAGTTCTCTTCCCCATAGAATACTTTGCCAAATATACAATGGAGTACCTTCCTTTTTTAGCTTAAAGAACAATTACGAAAATATTTGGCTTTTAATAATCTGCTTACAAGAGAATTCGGTTGTTGGATAATGCGCCAACCCTAATTAGCCACCATTGTCTGATTGAACATCTCTAAATCTCGAAAACCCATTCCAACGTTACCCACCGTCACACCCTACCCTCTCTTTTTCTCTCTTCTGTCTGCCCCCCTACTCGCCATCGTTACAAACTCCACCCCCTTCTCTCCCATCATGGCCCCCTGATACGAACCACGCCAACCACGTGACGAAACCCGATACCAAATCTAGAATTTTGAACCCTAAGACCTCTCAAGTTGAGTGGGACCGTGACTCGTTGCTTAGCAAAGCAAGAACGTTGGTATTATGGAGACGCGACAAATGGGTATGGAAAGTCCGTTTGATAAGTCAATTGAATACCACAAGGAATCCTTGATAAGTTCAAAAAAGTTTTTTCAAGAACTCAAGAAGAATAACTTTCAATATGAATGAATATCAAAACTGAATTGCATAATATGAAAGATGGCCTTATATGGCCAAAATTCGCATAGAGTTTAATTTTAAGTGTAAAATTTCTAATTTACCCTTAATAAAAGAAACGCCTAAATAAAGCCCTCGGATGGAATTATTTAACTCAAGATTCCTTCCTCCTATTCACGCCTATAACAATGTATAAACAAAGATTCTAAATTTTAAATTCTGAAACTGAAACTTAAACTAAACTAAGATTACAAAGAATTCAAATCTTGAACAAAGAATTCAAATCTTAAATCTTGAATCTTGAATCTCAACTTGATTTTTTGCTAGACACACCACTCCTACATATGTACATGTACGGAATGAACATGTAAGTTGGCCATGCAAGGACTCAATGCGCATGTATGGCTGATTGCCTCCCTTTCGGCTCTATGTTGATGAGTAAAACTAGCCTTTGTTCACCCTCGGTAGTAAATACACTCTCTTCTTGTTATAAAACTCTCCGGACCAAGTTATTCAGCTCTTCTTTGAATCTTTTAGCTCGAGCCCTCATCACGAGGCCAACTAGAACTTGAACCGGATCATGAAAATTTCTTGCAGCCTTGATGTCCTCATCATTCCCCCCTCTTGAGAAGGATTTGTCCTCAAATTAACACCTGCATCAAAAGGACTCAAGTCAGAAACATTGAAAGTAGCGTTAACATTGTACTCACCCAGTAAATCAAGTCCGTAGGCATTGTCATTGATCCATTCTAGCACTTGAAAAGGACAATCTCTTTGGGGCAGCAATTTAGAACATCTTTGTGTTGGAAATAGTTCTTTCCTCATGTGTAACCACACCTAATCACCAGGCTCAAAAACCTGTTGATGACATCCCTTGTTAGCTTGCTTGATGTATTGTTTGATTCTCCTCTCAATGTTGAGTCGTGCCCTCTCATGGAGTTGCTTCACAAATTCTACCTTTTTTTGACCATCTAAGTTCACATGCTCAAAAATAGGTAAAGGTGTTAATTCCAAAGGAGTTAAAGGATTAAACCCATAAACAATTTCAAACGCTAAAAACTTAGCAGCAAAATGAATGGTACGATTATAAGCAAACTCGACATGAGGTAAACAATCCTCCCAGGTCTTAATGTTCTTGCTAATGACAGCCCTCAACAAAGTGGATAAAGTTTTATTAACTACTTCTGTTTGACCATCAGTTTGAGGATGACAAGTAGTAGAAAACAAAAGTTTCGTTCCTAGTTTTCCCCATAATGTCTTCCAAAAGTAGCTTAAGAACTTAGCATCCCGATCTAAAACAATTGTCCTAGGCATACCATGTAACCGCACAATTTCCCTAAAGAACAAATTTGCAACATGAGAAGCATCATCAGTCTTATTATAAGGGATAAAATGAGCTATCTTAGAAAAACGATCTACAACCACAAAGATTGAATCCTTTCCATGCCTACTCCTAGGTAAACCCAAAACAAAGTCCATCGAAATATCAATCCAAGGTGAGCTAGGAATAGGTAGGGGTATGTAAAGACCATTCGGTTGAACCCTCGATTTAGCTTGCTTATAGGTGACACATCTACCAACAATTCTCTCAACATCTCGTTTCATGTGTGGCCAATAAAAGTGCTCCTGCAAAATAGCTAGAGTTTTTGTGACTCCAAAATGTCCCATTAACCCTCCACCATGGGATTCCCGAACTAACAAGTCTCTCAATGAACAATTAGGCACACACAACTTATTTTCTCTAAACAAGAAGCCCTTATGCCTATAGAACTTACCTTCTGTAGATTTTTCACAAGCTCTATAAATCTCCCCAAAGTCATGATCATCAAGATAAAGTTCCTTAATGTGCTCAAAACCAAGGAACTTAGCATCAAGAGTAGAGATTAAGGAATACCTATGTGAAAGTGCATCCACAACTATATTTTCCTTACCTTGTTTATACCGAATGGCATAAGGAAAAGTCTCAATGAATCCAACCCATCGAGAATGCCTCTTGTTCAGCTTGTGTTGACCTTTTAAATGCTTCAAGGATTCATGATCTGTATGAATCACAAACTCCTTTGGCCATAAGTAGTGCTGCCATGTCTCCAAAGCTCGAACCAATGCATAAACTCATCGAATGGCATAGGGAAAAGACTCAATGAATCCAACCCACCGAGCATGCCTCTTGTTCAGCTTGTGTTGACCTTTTAAATGCTTCAAGGATTCATGATCCGTATGAATCACAAGCTTTTTTGGCCATAAGTAGTGATGCCATGTCTCCAAAGCTCAAACCAATGCGTACAACTCTTTGTCATAAGTGGGGTAGTTAAGTGCAGCCCCATTTAACTTCTCGCTAAAGTACGAAAGTGGTCTTCCATCCTGCATAAGAATAGCACCTATACCTACACCAGAAGCATCACATTCAATTTCAAACGTTTTAGAAAAATTAGGTAAAGCAAGTAAAGGAGCATGAGTAAGCTTATGTTTAATGAGCTAAAACGCCTTCTCTTGTTCTTCACCCCATTTGAATGCAACGTTCTTCGTGATAACTTGGGTAAATAGTGCAATGATGGTGGTAAAATCTTTCACGAACCTCCTATAAAAATTAGCAAGTCCATGAAACTCCTAACATCACCTATACTGAAGGGGGTTGGCCAATCTTGGATAGCTTTGATCTTTGCTTCATTAACCTCGATACCTTTAGCACTCACCACAAAACCTAAGAAAACAAGCTTATCAGTGCAAAAAGTATACTTTTTGAGGTTAGCATATAACTTCTCCTTTCTAAGCACACCCATAACCAAATGCAAATGTAAGACATGTTCATGCAAACTCTTGCTATAAATCAGAATATCATCAAAATACACAACAACAAATTTACCAATGAAGGCACACAAAACATGATTCATTAAATGCATGAAAGTGGTAGGTGCATTAGTTAATCCAAACGGCATAACCGACCACTCATACAGCCCATATTTAGTTTTAAATGCTGTCTTCCATTCATCTCATTCTTTCATTCGTATTTGATGATACCCACTTTTAAGATCAATCTTAGAAAACATGCAAGAACCATACAGTTCATCTAACATATCATCTAAACGAGGAATAGGATGTCGATATTTTACCGTTATGTTGTTGATGGATCCACAATCAACACACATCCGCCATGTTCCATCCTTCTTAGGCACTAAAATCACCGAAACTGCGCAAGGACTCATGCTTTCTCTCACGTACCCTTTCTTCATCAAGACTTCGACTTGCCTTTGAAGCTCCTTCATCTCTTCTAGGTTGCTCCTATATGCTGGTCGGTTTGGAATTGATGCATCTGGCACGAAATCGATTTGATGCTCAATCCTTCGGGTAGGTGGTAAACCATGTGGTAGCTCCTCGGGATACACATCCTCGAACTCCTGCAAGAGAGAAACAACAACACTAGGCAAAGAAGAGTCAAGTTGGTCAGTGTTTAAAAGGGCCACTTTGTACATGAGTACAATCATTGGCCGTTTTGAAAACAATGCTCGCTTAACCTCACTTGTTTTTGCATAGAGTTTCTTTGCTTTCTCTCTGGTTTTACCGCCTTGGCCGAACTCTTCTCTCTCTCTTCATCCTTACCAGATTCGGCCTTTGTCTCTTCTTTTCTCTCTTTGGCCATGTGTTTCTCTCTCCCTTCACTCTCACTATGCGTGCCCTCACTCTTATTTTCGCTCTCTTTCTTTTGCCCTCTCAAGTTATCTTGATCTCTTGGTTTCTTTTGTTCACTCAATTTTTGTAAGCTTACTTGATCCTCATAGACTTGTTTTGGTATCATCGAAACTAGGATGATTGTCCGTTGATTGAACAAGAATGAGTACTTGTTGGTGAAGCCATCATGCTGCACATGTTGATCAAATTGCCACGGTCTTCCTAACATGAGATGTCCAGCTTGCATTGGCACCACATTGCACAATACTTTGTCTTCATATTTACCAATTCGAAATGGTACCACCACTTGCTTTGTAACCCTCACTTCACCACTATCATTCAACCATTGCAGCTTGTATAGTCAAGGGTGCTTAAGTGTTGTAAGCCCTAGCTTTTACACTATGGACCTGCTTGCAATATTAGTGCAACTACCGCCATCAATAATAACACTACATACCTTGTCTCTCACGTGGCAACGAGTGTGAAAGATGTTCTCCCGCTGTACTTCTTCTTCCTCTTCTTTAGCATGCAAGCTTAAGGCTCGACGTGTGACTAGTCCTAACATCTCACCATGTTCGGCCCCAAACTCTTCGTCTCCCATGGGGGCGTCCTCCAATGGTGGCATACCATCAAGATCAGCTTCATCTTTGGATTCGATTTCAACATCTTCCCAGACAACCATAACTTGTTTGTTTGGACATTGGCTAGCTATGTGTCCTCTCCCCTGGCATTTGAAGCATTTAATCTCACTAGAACGATTCAAAGTAGGGGCTGATTTACCTTGAGAAACTGTGGTGGAGGTGGCTGGTTTGTGCTCGGGTTTGGCCTTGGAGGTGGACGGATTTTCTTCTTTCTTTGGGTAGCTCGTCCTCTAATTAGCAGTGTTCAGATGTTGTGGCGCTGGTCTTGGTCGTGCACCACCTCTCTTGAATTGCCTCTCAACCTTGATTGCCATATGCACCAAATCCTCCAACTCTAGATAATGGTGTATCTCGATAGTGTTGGCAATCTCTCAGTTTAAACCATTCAAAAATCTAGTCATTATTGCCTCCCGATCCTCTTCCACATTGGCTAATCATAGTCATCTCCATCTCTTTATAGTATTCATCTACACTTCGGTTACCTTGATGGAGACCTTGCAGCTTGATGTATAGATCCTGGTAGTGGTGACTTGACACATTGGCTCTAATCATAGCCTCTTCGACATTGGCTCTAATCATAGCCATCTCCATCTCTTTATAGGATTCATCTACACTTCGGTTACCTTGATGGAGACCTTGCAGCTTGAGGTATAAATCCCGATAGTAGTGACTTGACACAGATCGTCGTCTCATCACTCTCTTCATCTCATCCCAAGTTTCAATAGGACGAGCCCTGTTCCGCCTCCTATTGATGCACAACTGATCCCACCACACTATAGCATAATCAGTAAACTCAATGGCAACAAGTTTTACCTTCTTTAATTTGGAGTAGTTGTGACAATCAAAGACTAACTCCATCTTCTTTTCCCACTCAAGGTATGCTTTGGGGTCACTTTTTCCTTGAAACGTCAGAATTTTCATCTTGATACTTCCCAAGTTGTCGTCTACTGGGTTCCTAGCTTTTCTACCCCGACCAAATCTCCTATGGCTGTTGGTAACGCCCAAAATGTTTATCTTCTTAATAAACGGCGGACGTATGTAGTATAGAAAAGATTATCGTATCCACAAGGAGATGAAAATTTGTAACTCGGCAAATTTATAAAAATAAACGTTTAAAAAGACAAGCACTTTTTCAAATCAAAGTCTAAAATAAGATAAATATTTTTGTGGTTTTTTTTCAAAATTTAAAGCATAAAATTAAAACGGTGAAGTTTTGAGAATCCCTTGTATGTTTTGCAATTGATATGGAATTTTAACTCTAATTAATAATTATCTAAAGCATTTGATTTATTATATCTTATCTCATTAATTGCAAGCACATTTTACTAATTATATAAGTAAACCTAAATCGACAATATAGCAAGCCATAATGCAGTAAGGGTCTTCCTATAAAAACTAACAAAATAATTATTGGTGCATTAATTATGAAAATTATAACAGCTGTTACTCAATTATAATTAACATAACTATAGGGTAGAAAAGATAATAACAAATCAAAATTTATATATTTTAGTGAAATAAATTTTTACATTAACTCCGGCAGTACTTTGTCTTATGAAATATCTAGAATCGACAATATAACAAGTCATACTACAGTAAAAGATATTCCATAAAATTAAGCATTATTTTATTATTATTAATATTAACTATGCAACACAATTAAATTACATAAAGAAAGCATGACTGAATTTATGTAAAAATTGACAGCATAACAACATTAACAATAATTATTGAAAACAAAAAGATATAATTTATTCCAAAAAAAATATAAACATTACCACACAGATATAGAGTCAAAATCCATACCAAAATACTGTGCATACAAGATCATTTCTCTGCCTCACCAAACTCTTTACACTAATTTAAGCATTATTTTATCTAAGAAGATACTGTTGAGTTTAACTCAACAGAAAGGAAAAAGATAGGAAAAGAGGGCCGAAGGCTCGAAGGGATGCTTTTTTCAAGGGACAATGTAAGGTTATTTATAGCCTTGAAAAGTTATTGTGTGCCATATGTAATTATTATTTTTTTCACGTTGAAAGTTGACAAATTTGGATCATATTGATCCTTTTTCTCCTCCTTTTGCCACGCTGAGATTAGGTCTTGGAAACGCAAATTTGAGCTTATAATCGAGTGAATCGCATATCATGGCAAGACTCGAACAGGTAGATCATGACCGTTCAACATGTGATCTAACAGCTGACAAGTGTGCGAAGGATGGGCCCAGGTGGGACCAGTGGGGCCGAGATTTAGGACCGTTAGATCAGTCTTGGTATTCGCATCGAATGGCTGAGAGAGTGGCTGTACATGGACATGACCACACGAGATTCCACGCAAGCCGAGATTCCCTCTGACTCTCTCTACAGCTTGTCGGTGCGTGTGTGCATGCGCCAATCACAGGTTGACATGTGGAATCCACGACCGAGACACTCAGCTTCTCCGACATGCGTCAGCGCTGACGCTTCTCCTCGGCTGACGCGTGGCCTGACTTTGCAGCAGATGGACAGACGAGATTCGTTTGGCAGCTGATCCGAGGGCTGAGAAATCGCCACGTGTTCCTAAAAATTCAAATTCGAATTTTATTCATCTTCTTGAAGCATTTGATGTCCGATTTTGCCCCCTTTTGCACCATTTTGCTTCATTTTCCCTCCAGATTTTAAATCTAAAAGTCACAAACACACTAAAATTAATTAGTTTACACACATAATATTTACAAACATATTGAAAATATTTATTTTACAATAAAACACACAAAAATAGATAAAAACTCCTAAAATTTTCAGTCTCTTACAGTTTAGCACACATATAATTTTTATGACTTGGAAATATTTTTAGAAATTACTAAAAATATAATAAGACATATTTAAAAACTTAAAACATACTATCAAACACACTAAAACTCAAAATAAAATAACCGCATTACTTTTACGGTTTTAACTATTTACAGACTAGACACTTATTTTACATACAAAAACGACTCCAAAAATTACTAAAAATTCTTTTAAACATAAAAACATACTAAAAATACATTTTAAAACATATTTACACACTAAGACATGAAAACCTTGTTTAATACAAAATTACACACTTATTTAACATACAGAAACGACTCCAAAAATTACTAAAAATTCTTTTAAACATAAAAACATACTAAAATTACATTTTTAAACACATTTACACACTAAGATATGAAAACATTGTTTAATACAAAATTGCTATTAACTAGAGGATTTAATGAGAAATAAAAGCATAAATAAATTATTTAAGCCTTAGAAAATGTACACTTTTACAGTCTCATCACACCCCCCAACCAGCTTATTGCTAGTCCCTAGCATTGAAAGCAATAAAATTTTGAAATGAATCATTGAATATCTATACAATGAAAAATCATTTAACTATAATTTGAGTAATCTAACTAAATAGAGTAAATAAACCAAAATTTTATTTGAACAATTTATATGCTATTTAGCAAAATGTATACAAACCAGACTTAGTGCAGAAAGGGATAATGAATAATTATGAAGTTT
This sequence comes from Artocarpus heterophyllus, assembly GCA_025403435.1. Classification (NCBI taxonomy): domain Eukaryota; kingdom Viridiplantae; phylum Streptophyta; class Magnoliopsida; order Rosales; family Moraceae; genus Artocarpus; species Artocarpus heterophyllus. The sequence goes on from CM046343.1 coordinate 23,452,278, forward strand.
CAAAACTAAGAATAAAATTATTTTGATATTTTGCTTCAATTCACTCCTTCAGACAACAACACTTCAAATTGTTGATTTGGAACAATTAAAGAGCAGAAACATAGAAATATTTACAGACTTTACAATTATGGATAGTGTAATGCTTGGTTCTCTTAAGCTTTCTCCATAACCCATTTAACGAGCTTTAGGTCAGTAACTCCCAGACCAGTTAGCCTAAAGTACTAGGTGTTAAAGCACCTCTTAGAACTTACTTACTCGAGTCAAAGAGGCTACGAAACCAAACTTATCCAAATTTATTCATTTACATAGTTACACACTTTATTTATTTACAATCATTTTTTTTCCTTTTTTTATTCTCTTTTTTTATTTTGAAAATATTGCTGCCTTTAATTGTTCATATTCACAAAATAACAAAACTCAAATATTTATAGCTTGGACTTACCACCACAATTACATTATAGTGTGTGTGTGAAAAGAATGGCTTACAAACACTTTGAAATATAAACACATAAAAATGTTAAATAAAACTAAAGTTTTGAAAGTGTATAAAATTAAATAATTCAAAGAATAGAAAAATAATATTACATTAATAAGAAATTCAAAAATAACAAAGTAATAACACATTAATTACTAAAAAACTAATATTTACCAGACACATTTTTTTTAATTTTTAAATTTTATGACTCACAAAAAAAAATAACACACAAAAATCTAGAGCAAAATAAAAAATATGGGCAAAAATGAAAAATTTTTGGCACAACATTGAAGCATAATTTTTAAGCACAACCCTCTTCCCCCAACCTAGAATGTACATTATCTTAAATGTATAAAAGAATAGTGAGAGCAGCAAAAATATTACCTGAATCAGCAGAGCTGCAGAGATGATCTGTGGTAAACTTAACAAACTAAAAACTAACAAAACACACAACAATACTTTACAAATTGGGTCTTTTAAAGTTAGATTCCCTAGACTTTATTTTTTTTTTGTTTCGAAAGTCAAAAAAATCATATTTTTACACAAATTCTTCAGAATTCGTCTCAAGAGGCTGCAAATATAAAGTATTTACTAATCACAATTGATTATAACCTCCTTAATCTAAGCTATTCTGCAAGAATTAATTTTGAGATTTAGTTTCAACTTGCAAAGGTTTTTTTTTTAATATGAGAAAAAAATAAACAAAAAAAAAACAAAATAAGAAAACAGACAACAAAAATAAATATTTAAAAGAGAATAAACAGAAAACTACTCAGGGTTGATAAACTGGAGCCATAAGAGTGACTTCTTTGGGTTCAGTTATCCGTTCTATGTAGCTTTTCAATCTCTAGCCGTTTACTTTGAGTATCCTTCCATCAGATGGATCTTCAATTTCAACAACACCATTAGGGAAAACCTGTTTCACAATATATAGACCTGTCCATCGTGATTTTAACTTACCAGGATGAAGGTGAAGACGAGATTCATAAAGATGAACCCGTTGATTTGGCTCAAAGTTCTTTCTCAGAATTTGTTTGTCATGAAATGCTTTCATTTTGCTTTGTAAATCCGTGAACTGTTGTAAGCATCATTCCTTAATTCCTCAAGTTCAGAGAGTTGAAGCTTCCGTTCAATACCTGCAGCACTAAGATCAAAGTTGAGAGCTTTAATAGCCCAATAAGCTTTATGTTCAAGTTCTACAGGTAAATGACAGGCTTTTCCAAAGATGAGCCTATAGGGAGACATTCCTAAAGGAGCTTTGTAAGCTATGCGGTATGCCCAAAGTACTTCTTGAAGGCGTGAGGACCAAGCTTTTTGATCAAGATTCACTGTTTTTTCCAAAATTTGTTTGATCTCTCTATTTGCTAACTTAGCTTGTCCATTTGTTTGTGGATGATAGGCAGTAGAAACTTTATGAATTACACTGTACTTTCACATCAAACTTTCAAAAGAACGGTTGCAAAAATGTGTGCCTTGATCACTGATTATAGTATGTGGTGTACCATACCTAGATAACACGTTTTCTTTCAAGAACTTTATAACAGTTATATTATCATTAGTACGGCATGCTACGGCTTCAACCCATTTTGAAACATACTCCACAGCAAGAAGGATGTATAGGTACCCATAAGAAGGTGGAAAAGGTCCCATAAAGTCTATTCCCCAACAATCAAATATTTCAATTGCTATAATCGGGTTTAGAGGTATCATATGATGACGAGACAGAGTACCTAACTTTTGACAATTTTCACAAGAATGACAATAATGATAAGTGTCTTTGAACAAAGTGGGCCAATAAAGACCACATTGGAGGATCTTTGCAGTAGTTTTCTTGGCAAAAAAATGACCACCACATGCATCAGTGTGGCAAAATTTTAAGACACTATTCACTTCATCTTCAGGAATGCAACGTCTCATGATTTGATCACGATAGTATTTGAAAAGGTACGGATCATCCCAGTAAAAGTTACGCACTTCAATCAAGAACTTTCTTTTGTCTTGCAAACTCCAAGCAGATGGAATTTCTCCAATTGCCAAATAATTGACAATGTGTGCATACCAAGGTAACTTGGTAACAGAGAATAGATGTTCATCAGGAAATTCATCATTAATTGGTAAACCATCGACAGAATCATTGACTTCCAAATGAGATAAGTGGTTAGCTACCACGTTCTCAACTCCTTTCTTGTCCTTGATAGTCAAATCAAACTCTTGCAGAAGAAGGATCCACCTGATAAGTCGGGCTTTAGCTTCCTTTTTAGAAAAGAGATACTTAAGGGCAGAATGATCAGTGAAAACAGTGATGGGTGAACCGATTAGGTATGAACGAAACTTATCAAGCGCAAATACTATAGCAAGTAATTCCTTTTTAGTGGTTGAGTAATTCATTTGAGCATTGTTCAAGGTTTTGCTTGCATAGTACACTACAAAAGGTTTTCCTTCCCTTTGTTGACCTAAGACGGCTCCTACAACGTAATTGCTTGCATCAGACATGACTTCAAATGGTAAACTCCAATCAAGGGATTGCATGATGGGTGTGGAAGTTAACTTAGATATCAATGCTCGGAAAGATTCTTCACATTCTTTTGTCCATTCAAACACAGCATCTTTCAATAGGAGATTACACAATGGTCTTGATATGTCTGAAAATTTTTGAATGAACCTCCTATAAAATCCAGCGTGTCCAAGAAAAGATTGAACATCTCTAACAGTCTTTGGAGTGGTCAAGTTTGAAATAAGCTCAATCTTAGCTGGATCAGCTTCAATTCCTCTTTCAGAGACAATGTGTCCAAGAACTATGCCAAATGGAACCATAAAATGGCATCTTTCCCAATTTAACACAAGGCCTTTTTCTTTACATCTTTTCAAAACAGCTTCCAAGTTAAGCAAACAAGTATCAAACGAATTACCAAAAACTGTCAAATCATCCATGAAAACTTCCATAATCTTCTCAACCATGTCACTGAAAATGCTCATCATGCATCTTTGAATGTAGCTGGATTACAAAGTCCGAATGGCATTCGTCGGAAAGCAAAAGTACCAAAAGGACATGTAAACATGGTCTTTTCCTGATCTTCTAATGCTATCTCTATCTGATAATATCCTGAATATCCATCTAGAAAGCAATAGAAAGGATGACCAGCTACACGTTCTAGGATTTGATCGATGAATGGGAGTGGAAAATGGTCTTTTTCGAGTGGCGGTATTTAATTTTCGATAATCAATGCACATTCGCCATCCAGTGACAACTCTTGTAGGGACAAATCTCCTTTTTCATTCGTTATCACAGTTACACCAGATTTCTTAGGAAAACTTGAGTTAGACTGACCCATTTACTATCTACAATGAGGTAAATGATACCAGTATTTAACAGTTTCAAAACTTCATTCCTCACGACTTCTTTCATTGTTGGGTTCAGTCTCTTTTGGGGATCTCTTTTTGGATTAACACCTTCTTCCAATTGAATATGATGGGAGCAAATCAAGGGACTAATACCCTTGATATTATCTATTGTCCAACCCAATGCATTTTTATGATCACGCAACATGTTAATTAACCGTCGCTCTTGTGATTTATCGATTTTGGATGAAATGATAACAGGAAAAGATTCATGAGCTCCTAAGAATGCATGTTTTAGTCCTTTAGGAATTTGGGCTAACTGAATTTTGAGAATTTCTTCAGTGGATGGTTTTGGCTTTTCTCCTTTGAGAATAGCTTTTCAAAATGTGGTTGCCAAAACTTTGTTTCTTTGTCCAGTGAATGTTTAGGAATATCAGAAATGGGATCAGGACTTTCAAGACCAGGACTTTGGAAGATTTCTTCAAGCACATCGGTTCGCTTTTGAAATTCTTTATGAACAGCTTCATCAATGATTTCAATGTAAGAACACTCATTATTGCTTTGAAATTGCTTCCCAATATGGAAAACATTCACTTCAAGAGTCATATTTCCAAAAGAGATTTTCATGAGACCATTTCGACAATTGATGAGAGCATTAGCCATAGCTAAGAAAGGTCTTCCGAGGATGAGAGGAATTTTTGATTCTATATCCACCTCAGTTTGAGTGTCTAAAATGAGAAAATGTACGGGATAATAAAACTTATCAACTTGTAACAAAACATTTTCAACTATCACTCGTGGTTTCTTTATGGATCGGTCTGCGAATTGCAAGACCATAGATGTTGGCTTAATCTCTCCAAGGCCTAGGTGCGAGTAAATCGAATAGGACATCCAGGATCTTTGTACTTGACTGGTGCTCTTTGCTCAAGAACTGCACTTAGTTGCTCAGTTAAGAATGCAGTCTTTGGGACATGATGTTTCCTTTTCACAGTGCACAAAACTTTATCACTTTGGCATAAGCAGGCACTTGTTTGAGGATTTGCAAAAGAGGAAGATCGATTCGAACTTGCTTCAAATGTTCCAAGATGTGTTCATAATTTTCTGGCACTTTCCTAGTAGTTTGAAGAGCTTGAGGAAAAGGGGCTTCTACTGGAAACTTATTCACTTCTTCTTCTCTTTGAGGAACATCTTCTTCATTACTCGTATATGTGGTTTTTGATTTTTCCAATGATTTAGCACTGCGAGTAGTAACATGACTAACCTCTTCATCCTTCTCTTCAGTGTTAGAGGTTTGTATCATGCTTTGTCCTTCAGAAATGACAAGAGCTTGAGATGAACATTTTTCATTCAACTTCGAAATTTCTTTTGTCATATGTGTTAAAGCAGCTTCAATTTTCTCACATGACTTGTTTTGTATCTCAATGAATGCTTGTAATGTTTCTTCAAGAGATTTGCTCGAGTGTGAATCATGTTGAGAAAAATTTTCTCTTGAGTACATTTCTTCTTCATTCCATTGATTTCCAAATGATTGCTCTTGATTTGAATTCCTCCAGTCGAACTTCAAGTTGTTTCTTCCATCAGGATTGAAAGTTTCAGGATAAGGAGTACAAGGCTTATGATTTGTCTGTAAGGCATTATATTGGTCCTCATATTCTCCTATCACTTCCTGATAAACATGACAATCCAGTGACTGTTGGTTAAACCTTTCATTCACAAAATTTGTTTCTTGTAGTTCAACTCTTGTGACTACATGACTTCCTTTCTCATTCTTTGCTTTGAGGATTTCTAATTCTCTTGTGATGTTTTTAACTTGAACCCTAAGGTTGTAGCTATCCTCTTTCTTCAATTGATGAACTTCAGTTGATCGCGACTTATGAGAAACATCTAATTCAGCCCATAAATGAACTTTTTCAGCAAATTCATCAAGAAATTCCTTGGCGTCTTCAAGATCCTTGTGTAAAAATTTTCCATTGCACATCACTTCCAGATATTGACGATCATGACTTGTGAGTCCTTTGTAGAAAAAGCTGACAAGACGCCAATTCTCGTAACCATGGTGAGGACATTGACTCAACAATCTTTTAATCTTTCCCATGCTTCGTAGAAATTTTCATGACCGTTTTGGGAGAAAGTCAGAATTTGTTTCTTGAGGTTGTTTGTCTTTTGATATGGAAAGAATTTGTAGAAGAAAGTAGACGTCATGTCATTCTATGATTGAATGGATCGAGGTCTTAACGAATAAAGCGAACTTTTAGCTTTATCTTTTAGTGAGAAAGGGAAAATTTTCAATTTGATGGAATTAGTGATATCAGGGTGGCTATGAAAAATGGCAAGCAACAACTTCTTCAAATTCACGAATATGAACGTCAGGAATTTCGCTTTCTAATCCAAAGAAGGTTGGTAAGAGTTGAATCATGCCAGGCTTAAAATCTTGTTGTGGAAGATTTGATGGAAACACAATACATGAAGGAGTTAAAGTGCGAGTCGGATGCATGAAATCTTTCATCAACATTCTTTGAGGATGTTGGAAACAAAGTGCGCAGCAGAATTTTTAAAAATTTTTCATCAGAGTAATTTCCAAAACACAAGTTTGACATGTTATATGTATAAATTAGACAGATCTTACTAACCTCATTGTGCCGAAGAACTTCCGCAACCTGTGTAGAGAAGTAATGTTCTAGAAGAGCCTCAACCAACTGGTCTTCTTTGCTATTCTCTATCCACAACCGGAGTGAGTATGGGCTCACACGTACAACTCTTCCACCGGTGACTCTCCTTCCAACCAATGGAGAGAACCTAAAGCTAGTGTTCGTGATTTGTGAACAAAAGCTATCAGGGAGTTTTCAGATGCTCACTAGAAGAGTATCACTCTTAATCTCTCGACTGATCTCTATTGATCTGAGTAAATCATGAGACTCACTCCCTTTTTATAGCTATTGGTCTTGGGGTTAGTCCATATCAGATTAGGTCTCAAAAACTCAAAACAGAATCAAGTTTGGATCAATATCTGATAAGATCCATGTGAAAACGCGTAATCTTATCTCCCGCTGATCGGCAGGCCAAACATTCTAATCGGCAGGCCGAACTCCCGAGAAAAAATCTCCGCGAATCTTTTATTTTCCACCCGAGATTCTAAAGGATAAAGTCTCAGTTTTGATTCAAATAACCCAATAGAGAAGTTATCTGATCAAAACAAACTTTATCAAGATAATCTCTAAGAAAATAAATCAATTCACAATAATTCTACAAGTTTATCTTGTTCTAATTTGTCCAAAATTAAAACAACCGATAAACAGACAAGAATTATCTGATCGCAATAATTCAACAAGTTTATCTTGAACTAATTTCTTACAAAATTAATTTAACCGATAAACAGACATGAATTATTTGATTCTTACAAATTTTAAACCAATCCGATAAATCCGACATAAGTCACCAATTATTGGAAAAGCACGTCGTGTCGTTACAGGATTTTGTGAGCTAGCAAAGGGGACCAAAATGGACCTATAAAGTTCAAGCTCATGATAATTATGAAACCCAATATCCCAGATATACATTTCACAATTATCAACTCCAACGTTACTCCACTAAACGCTTGGAGCTGCACTCTCGAACTTTATAGAATTACGAAGCTCATGTAGCTAAGTCTCCATGACATATCATAGTGTATCGCATCCCTATATGATCATCCATAATCGGCTTAAGGACAAGTTCTGTCTTACCTTCCCGATTATTTTTATCTTACGTTCCATTGTCTCACCATTAGAAAACTTACCATCCAAAGATAGTATACTATTCGGTTACACCTATGTATCCAAATGGTTGAGCGCTCCAGTTTTTCAATTACAAGACAACGCATATAAGAGGATATCATTACTCCTAAAAATGAGCTATGGATTCCATATCTATGAATAACAAGTCTACGCTATCAAGAGTCATGCCTCAAACGTACCGGTATGCATACCACTATTGAGATGTGGGTGTCACCTTTTGGCACATCAAAAGACACAAGTCGAGACAACGGACCCACTATCCATCTCAGGATTAACATAAAATACAAATGACTGTCTAAAGTGAATCGATTTGCCAAGACAGAATTATTAATCCAAATCAATTCACTTTATGTTCCGATCCAACACGTCGTCACCTATGACAACACGCCAATGTTTCTATTCACGGAGTCCAACTTCGATAGTCAAGACAAACCATCTCCCAAAGGGGATATAGACAACATAACAATCTTTACATGAATAAAGTGCCAAACTTTATTCCCTCGATTACGGATCATATGTTTTAGACTGTCACCTTAAGAATCGTGTCTTCCGCATAATCAGTCCATCATATGCCCAATTCTTAAGGTTTAGATTGACAGTCTCAGACTACTGTTTGCTTATCATACATTCAACAAATATGAATGTAAAGAGGACAAGATTTGGTATATATAAATGAATAAATTCTTTATTGATAAAAATGTCTCAAAAAACGTATTACATTTTTACTCCTTAGGGCATACATGTCTAACAGAGGATTCTCACCCAGATTCTCCATCGCAAACGAATTTGACAGAGTGGTCGACGAGGATGAAAATGCAAAAAAGAGTTTGACAATTGTTCACTAGGGTTTCTTAAGTCTGAAGCCTTAACAAATCGATTAAGTTTGAATCCTTAACCCTAAGTGTTTTATTTATTTATTTTTATTTTTTTTTAATTTTTTTTTACAAGGATAAAGACAAATGCTAAGCTTTTATTTATTTAGGGAGAATAAAGTAGTGAATGAAAAGCACTCGCCTGAGTTATATTATAGATCATGAGAATTATATACCTTAAGGATGTTCCTAGGAAAGATTGGTGGGGCTAAGGCTCCTTAAAAACCAATCTCCTAGTCAGAGCAACGTTTCCAGAATGACTGGTATTGAGAAAGTTTTCAAAATTAACCGGCTATAGGAATAGTATCCGAGCCAATACCAGCATCCAAACAGAACTTCCTCAAAGGATACTCTTCACAAAACCACAATTTATTTTATGAAAAACCTAACTCTAAAATTTTATGATGTTTTATTTCTAAGGCAAAATCCTAAATCTAAACCTAAAACTAACAAAATAAATATTTTACAAAGAAAAGGAAAGAAAATAAATTTTTTTTGATTTTTTTATAAATAGTGAACAGTGTGTGAATAGTGACATGAATAGTAGCCTACTTAATTAAATAATCAAACTAAAATAACAATATTTACACTATTTACATGATAAGGACAAAGTACTTATCTGGTTTCCTGCTTAATTTAGCAATCTGACAAAGTAACAGCACTTCCCCGACAACGGCGCCAGATTTTAGGTAACGCCCAAAATGTTTATCTTCTTAATAAACAGCGGACGTATGTAGTATAAAAAAGATTGTCGTATCTATAGGAAGATGAAAATTTGTAACTTGACAAATTTATAAAAATAAACGTTCAAAAAGACAAGCACTTTTTCAAATCAAAGTGTAAAATGAGATAAATATTTTTGTAGTTTTTATTCAAAATTTAAAGCATAAAATTAAAACGGTGAAGCTTTGAGAATCCCTTGTATGTTTTGCAATTGATATGGAATTTTAACTCTAATTAAAAATTATCTAAAGCATTTGACTTATTATATCTTATCTCATTAATTGCAAGCATATTTTACTAATTATATAAGTCAACCTAAATCGACAATATAGCAAGCCATAATGCAATAAGGGTCTTCCTATAAAAACTTGCAAAATGATTATTGGTGCACTAATTATGAAAATTATAACAGCTGTCACTCAATTATAATTAACATAACTATAGGATAGAAAAGATAATAATAAATCAAAATTAATATATTTTAGTGAAATAAATTTTTACATTAACTCCGGCAGCACTTCGTCTTATGAAATATCTAGAATCGACAATATAACAAGTCATACTGCAGTAAAAGATATTCCGTAAAATTAAGCATTATTTCATTATTATTAATATTAACTATGCAACACAATTAAATTACATAAAGAAAGCATGACTGAATTTATGTAAAAATTGACAGCATAACAACATTAACAATAATTATTGACAACAAAAAGATATAATTTATTTAAAAAAAAATATAAGCATTACCACACAGATATAGAGTCAAAATCCATACCAAAATACTGTGCATACAAGATCATTTCTCTGCCTCACCAAACTCTTTATACTAATTTAAGCATTATTTTATCTAAGAAGATACTGTTGAGTTTAACTCAACAGAAAGGAAAAAGATAGGAAAAGAGGGCCGAAGGCTCGAAGGGATGCTTTTTTCAAGGGACAATGTAAGGTTATTTATAGCCTTAAAAAGTTACTGTGTGCCATATGTAATCATTATTTTTTTCCCGTTGAAAGTTGACAAATTCGGATCACATGTAATTAGGTCTTGGAAACGCAAATTTGAGCTTATAATCGAGTGAATCGCATATCATGGCAAGACTCGAATAGGCAGATCATGACCGTTCAATGTGTGATCTAACAGCTGACAAGTGTGCGAAGGATGGGCCCAGGTGGGACCAGTGGGGTCGAGATTTAGGACCGTTAGATCAGTCTTGGTATTCGCATCGAATGGCTGAGAGAGTGGCTGCACGTGGACATGACTGCACGAGATTCCACGCAGGCCGAGATTCCCTCTGATTCTCTCTGCAGCTTGTCGGTGTGTGTGTGCATGCACTAATCACTAGTTGACACGTGGAATCCACGATTGAGACACTTGGCTTCTCCGACATGCGTCAGCGCTGACGCTTCTCCTCGGCTGACGTGTGGCCTGACTCTGCAGTGGATGGACGGACGAGATTCGTTTGGCAACTGATTCGAGGGCTGAGAAATCGCCACGTGTCCCTAAAAATTCAAATGTGAATTTTATTCATCTTCTTTATGCATTTGATGTTCGATTTTGCCTCTTTTTGCACCATTTTGCTTCATTTTCCTCCAGATTTTAAATCTAAAAGTCACAAACACACTAAAATTAATTATTTTACACATATAATATTTACAAACATATTAAAAATATTTATTTTACAATAAAACACACAAAAATAGATAAAAACTCCTAAAATTTTCAGTCTCTTATGGTTTAGCACAGATATAATTTTTATGACTTGGAAATATTTTTAGAAATTACTAAAAATATAATAAGACGTATTTACAAACTTAAAACATATTATCAAACGCACTAAAACTTAAAATAAAATAACCGCATTACTTTTACGGTTTTAACTATTTACAGACTAGACACTTATTTAACATATAAAAACGACTCCAAAAATTACTAAAAATTCTTTTAAACATAAAAACATACTAAAAATATATTTTTAAACACATTTACACACTAAGACATGAAAACATTATTTAATACAAAATTGCTATTAACTAGAGGATTTAATGAGATATAAAAGCATAAATAAATGATTTAAGCCTTAGAAAATGTACACTTTTACAGTCTCATCAGCTGCTCACTGACATCATATTAAACTCCTCCTCTAAACCGTCCCCTTCAAGTTTATTCAAATCTTCCACTTCCTGTTGGTACAACCTTTTCCTCCTTGGGGCATCGGTGTAATTGGTGGTTGTCCCCGTTGTGTTCCCTCTTCTACCCTATCCAACCTTTCATGGATTTGATCTAACTCCTTCCTCAACATCCGTCTCATCTCCCCCATGAATGCTTGCATTTGCAGATTTGGTCCAACGGGCGGTTGAACCTCTTCATTTGTGTTATTCTCTTAATTTTGAGACATGATTGAATTCTGTAAAACAAAGTTAGAACAATATAGAAAGGAACCTCACCACATTCTCTCACATGTTTCACTCAAAATTAAATGATTCACTCAAATTTACCCATGTTTCTCTAAATTAATTTGGCTTTTACCCTTTAGTATGCTCATACTCTTTGCCTTTTTTCACTCGTATTCTTCTTTTAGTTCTTTCAAAACTAATCAAACGATAACAAGAAGGATCCAAGTAGCAATTTAAGGCAAGAGACAAACCAAAGGACTCAAATTTGGCCGTAGATTTTGATTATTTTTGTCACTCAAGTGTGGGGTTTTGGCAAAAGCCCAAACTCTTTTTAAGAAGAATAGAACAAAAAATTTTGAGAAGGGTTCCCAGTCTCTTTTTTTTTTTTTTTTCTTTCGTATCCTCTTGATTTTTTTTCTTTTCTTTCCTTTCTTTTTTTATAAAGTAATTCGTCAAGGAACCAATAGAACAAATCAAGATTGTAGAGTGGTGTTACAAGACAAAATCCACAATGTCAAACTAGAATTGTAATATCAAGATTAGAAAAATTTCCCAAAAGAAACCTAAAAACTAAAGAATCAATGCAGAATCCTAAAAAAATTCAAGAACGAAAAAAAAATTGTAACCCTTGAAACCAAAAGAGCAATTCGGGTTTGACTCTTTCAAGACTAGAGAAACAATTCGAGAACCACTAATGATGATTTCAAGAAACCCTAAAGAACCAAATTTGAAATATATATATATATATATATATATATATATATATATATATATATTGGCCGAATTGACACCCTAACCCTAATTCACGAATTTGGCCTTGAAACAAGAAAAGGATAAGCAAACCTGATAATCCTAGGCTTTGATACCAATTGATGCGAATCATGCCAACCACGTGACGAAACCCGATACCAAATCTAGAATTTCGAACCCTAAGACCTCTTAAGTTGAGTGGGACCGTGACCCGTTGCTTAGCAAAGCAAGAACCTTGGTATGATAGAGACGCCACAAACAAGTATGGAAAGTCTGTTTGATAAGTCAATTGAGCGCTACAAGGAATCCTTGATAAGTTTGGAAAAGTTTCTTCAAGAACTCAAGAAGAATAACTTTCATTATGAATGACATCCAAACTGAATTGCATGATCTGAAAGATGGCCTTATGTGGCCGAAATTTACATAGGGTTTATTTTTAACTGTAAAATTCCTAATATACCCTTAATGAAAGAAACGCCTAAATAAAGCCCTAGGATGGAATTATTTAACTCAAGATTCCTTCCTCCTATTCACCCCTATAATAAAGTCTAAACAACGATTCTAAATTTCAAATTTTGAAACTAAAACTTAAACTAAAATAAGATTACAAAGAATTCAAATCTTGAACAAAGAATTCAAATCTTGAATCTTGAATCTTGAATCTTGAATCTTGAATCTGAACTTGATTCTTTTCTAGATATACCACTCCTACATGTGTATGCGTACGGAATGAATATGCAAGTTGGCCTTGCAAGGACTCAATGCACATGTACGGCTGATTGCCTCCCTTCTGGCTCTACTTTGATGAGTAAAACTAGCCTTTGTTCACCCTCAGTAGTAAACACACTCTCTTCTTGTTGTAGAACTCTCCGAATCAGGTTCTTCAGCTCTTCTTTGAATCTTTTAGCTCAAGTCCTCGTCTCCGGGCCAACTGGAACTTGAACTAGATCATGAAAATTCCTTGCAGCCTGGATGTCCTCATCACCCTCGCCCTTGTCCACCATCACGACCCCACTATTGCCAACTGTCACCTCCTGTTGTCATGAACCACTCCCCTGTTGCGCCCCCACAGGTTTTCTATTGCCATTATCATTGTCACCAACGCTTCGCTACCATTGTCGTTGTCACCCTTGGATATCCAAGGAACAAAACTCCAAAATTATTGTAAGCATCGATCTTATTTAATAATTCCTTATCGTTTAATTTTGTTAAATTTTGGTTTGTGCATTTTATCTAATTACAACATATAATAGAGTTTCTACATAAAAATAAAAATTAAAGTTAATAAATTGATATAAATTAATGAGTATGGAGTGGTATTTATTTTTTGTAAATTGATTTGTTGTTAAGATTTTTGATGCCATTATATAGTTTTTTTTTTTTGAAAAAGTTGATGATATTGCTTGGTTAAATGTGATTTGTGAGAAATTTGCGACAACATAATTGGGAACCAAGTTCCAACACCAAAATTTCAACATCTATAAGGTTAAAACTCTTATATGTTATAGAGTAAAGCTCTCACATACTTTAGTGTTTAAGTTCTAACTTGACTACCAAATACTCTCAAATATGTGTTTAGGTGTATTACAAAGTACTTGTGTATAAATTAAATTGAACAGCTACGACGTATTTGCTTACAAATTTATTAATGAGTATGACGTGTTGTGTCTTAGATTGATTGATAAGTTTTTTTTTTTCGGTTAAGGATTTCATTGTGAAAAAAAAAAGTATGTGAAAGCTGCCTCCTAAATTTTACAAGCAACAACCTTCGTTTGTTAGTATTTTCAAAATAGGTGAAAATAGTTTTCTTTTGAAAAATAAGAATTTTTTGGGAATTATACTGAGAGTGTTTTTTGAAATTTTTTGCCTCAAAAAATATGCAAAAACATTTTTAAAACTCTCAAAACGTTACCAAACGGGGAATGTTCCTTATATCACATGCCATACTAAGAAATTACTCCGCTTTTTCCCAATAAATCAAGATTTGAACTCATGAATAATAATTATACACCCAAACACAAATTGAAACATTAAAAAAATCCTAATTTATCTCTCCTACCCAAAGAAATTAAAAACCAACAACATTCAAGTCATTTTACATACATTTATCACAAAAAAAAAATGATAAAAAATAAATAATACATTGAAGCCATCCCCTAGCCCCATTGCCAAACTGCCACTTCGTCGTCTATGTCGATGACAACGAGAGTGGGGCCTCGATGCGTTTGAAATGGACGACGGGAAGCTTGACAACAAGGGCTTCAAAATCAAGCACAACTCTATTGGCTGCCACAACCGTATTGGCCCTTATTACGGTCGACATTGCTGAAAAAAAAATCGATGAAAAAGGGTTTGCACACACTGCACAAAAAGAAGAAAAAAAGGGTAAAGGTTTGGTGAAGCAAGTAATAATTAGGTGATTTAGAGGAAAAAGAAAAAAGAAAAAAAGTAATAATCATGCATGTTTATTTCATTTTACTAACAAACAAGTAATGAGACCCACTTCAATCCAACAAAGTGAACCACTAGATTGTCACTTAGGGTATGTTTGGTAAAGGAGGGAGGGAGAGGCGTAGAGGGAGAGAGATGGTGAAGGAGCTCTAATCCTTTGTTTGGTTGGAGGGAGGGGAGAGTGGAGGGAGACCTGTGCCTTCTAGGTACACCATTTTGCACCTTCTACTTATGGATGAATCCATACAATCCACCCTTTAAAGGTTTGAAAAGATTATTTTATCCTTAAAAAGTTTAATATAAAATGATAAAAGGGACAATATAGTCATCAAACATATATCTACTTATCAATTCTTTTAGCTTCTTCATCCCTCGTACCAAACAACATAAAAGATTACTATAATACTCTTCATCCCTCATATTTTCCTTCCTTCTAACCCTCTTTATTCCTCTAACTCTCTCCATCCTTTCTTCTCTCCATTACTCTACCAAACGAAGCCTCATAAATAAGAGAAAAAAGGGTCCTTATTGTAGTTTTTCCCATAAAAAAATGTTAGAACATGCTTCTAACTAGTTTAAAAAAATTTCACACTAATAGTGTTTTAATGATATGGCTTTTGTTCCTGCTATAGGATGCCATAATATGAAAGAGCTTTAGTAATGACTTGATTAGATTATTACAAAACGCAATTGCGATGACATATTGTTGCTATACTCGTGTGAGTCTTCCTAATTGCGCGAGTGAAAAGAGAGAGCAACTTTTAAGAGAACTTGGATCATTTGTCCAAATTCTCTGTCTAATTTCATGTTTATTCAATTAGAGCTTGACACCTCATTTAAAATGACTATTAACATTTGATGGAGTTAACTAAACGGGTCACTCTTTTTCCTTCTTTTTGGGCTACTAGGTCTGTCTTTTTCCTTTTGCTTTACTCATAGTTCATTTTCTTCTTTAAACACCAAATTGTTCACTTTCTTCTTTAAACCCCAAATTAATTCGCTTATATCAAAAATCTCCATTCTTTTCCCAAAAAAAAAAAAATCCATCCTCTCGTAAATGATTTAATGGTAAATTTTCTATTGATTCTCTTTCAGAAACCTGAGACGATAAAGGCATAAAACAATGTAATTGAACTAATAGGGTATTTGAAAGAGTAGTTTAAACCATTAGTTTGACTTTAAGAACTGTAGCACTTGACAACTTTACACTATAGCATGTCAAAGCTTTACACTATTTATAATTGAAACTATTGGTTTGAACTATTATTCTAAACATCTTATAAATGCTTTTTCTTGTATAAGTTAGATTGGAGAATTCCTTGAATTCAACTGAGAAAAAACCCACTCCTGAAAAGTAGTGAAAATAGAGCTGCAACAATGGTAGAATTTAGCGGCTTAATAGAAAATGCCCATTGGTACCATAGTCGACCTTTGGGCTTTCAATTAAAGAAGTATTAAAGAAGGAAAGCGTTTAAATCTATTTAGCATTCGCACAAAAATGTCAAATGAGAAACCCATTGATAACACATCGTTTTACTACAAGATGGAAAGAGGAAAGTTTCAAACTTGAGCCAAGTATTCATAAGCAAAAGGAAGTTGACATTTATACCCAAAAGTATGAGAAAACTCTTCAAAGAAATTACAAGTATTCATAAATACTAGTTGGTTGTAACTCCATCTACCCTAACTATAAATTGAATGTTCGAGTTACGTTGAGTCTCATTTGATAGTAGTAGCATTTCTCCTAGTATAAAAAAAATAGAAAAAAATCATAAGGCATGATGACGAGAAATGAAAACATTAATATAAAGATGCCAATGGAAGGGATGGCTTAGGATCAATTAGTAAAAATAAAAGCAAAAAAAGAAAAGAAAAAGAATTACGAGTTAAGAACTGCTAACTCCGTCAAATTTTAGCAAACATTTTAAATGAGGTGTCAGTCTTTGATTGAATGGACAAAAACTTAGACAAGGACTTTGGACAGACGATCCAAGTTCCTTTTAAGGTATTAAAATACTTAATTCATATAAGCAATTTTTTTAAGAATTTAGAATAATATTATTTTAACAACTTAGAGGGTGCTTGGTAAGATGGTCTCAACTATTGGTTGTACCATTTTTATAGTTAAAATCATAATTGTAGTTGTAACTGGTGTTTGACTAATGTTTGAATGTTTTTGTGGTTAGAACAACAAGTTGAAAATTTTGTTATTTTTTTTATTTTTTTCTATTTATTATGTATCATGAAAAAAATAATTATGATTTTAATTATAAATATTTAGGATGATTTCTCATTATGATGTTGTCAATAAATTTTTATCAATCTTTTTTTTAGCCATTTATATACGTTATACCATATTTTTCTAAAAAAAAAAATTTCAACAAAATTAGACGAAAATATTTATCTTTATCAACATTTGTAAACGAAAATCATTCCCACCTCGACAATACGTAATTAGTATGTTTCCTTAAGGCCTTAAAAATCTAACAATCGTTAAAGGAAAAAAATGATAAGTACTGAATTTGAACCAGTGGAGGAGAGGAGTCCTTTAGCAACCCCAAAACGGTTTTGGTTGTTCTCTGCGAACTGAGGCCTTTCTTCTGCCGTAACAAGGAGGAGATTTTCCTCCTCTTGAACACCTGCTTTGGAGAGCCGCGCGGAGGTTTTCTTGGGTTGCCATTTACATGCTGAGGGTTCGTGCAGCAACCGAGAGAAAGTGGTGGATGTTGGAGGACGAGGCCGTAAAATGGGTGCCATCTTGAGGACGAAAATAGATGTCCAAGATGAGCGGCAAAGATCAGACAGGGGTTATAGGATAGAATCGTGTGAACTGAAAGGAAAATGTTACTAGGGTTGGAGGCGAGCAATGGAGGCGTTGAGGAGAGATGGTTGCTACGGTAAGCTATGTCATGGAGGCACAAGAAGAATGAGATGCTAGGATTCGTAATAGACAACTACTCGGTTGAAGCAGTGTGAACTGCTCCAGACCGTTGGGACCATTGGGCCCTTAACCGACGGTGGGCCAAACAATAGTTGCAGTTGTAATTGTAACCGCATAGTTAACACCAAGTAGCCAAATAGGTGGTTAGTATATGAGATTTATGTAAAATATATATGGCGATTATAATTAAACATTTAAGGTTTAGAACAATATTATTGAGACAACTTAGTATATGAGATTTATGTAAAGTATCTATGGCGATTATAATTAAACATTTAAGGTGAAAGACGTAGGAGCCAGAAACATGATTGGATAAATTGACATAGACAAATAACCTAAATCTTAACTTTTTTGTGAAGGCTTGCACCATATAAATATACATCTGAATAAATATACATGGTACATTAAACCCATTGAAAAATTCTTTATTTTTCTCTTTTTTTATTATTCAAAATAAATCATCTGACTTTTTCCTTATAAAACTTTTAACAAATTAAATAAATTGCCAGTTTACTTTTTCACAAACGGCGAAACCATGTTATAAAAAATGGGGGCATGTTTTAAGTTTCAGAAAGTTAATTTTCCTCTAATTTTCCCCTAAAATTTTAATTATGCTTCTGCTTTATAACAGAAAAATTTAACAATATCCCAAACCAATAATTAAAATATATAATTATTTCATGAAAAATTATATCAATTTTTCTTGCCTAGAAGACATTTTTTAAAAAAGAAGAATCTCAAAAAGATATTCCATTGCAATTTCTTCTACAATATTAGAAGAAGGAATCATACTCTAAATATTCTTCAATCTAATTTTATTCTCTCATATTTAATAGTTTTATTCACGAATTTTTAAGGTTAATCTTATTTTCTCATATTTATGTTTTTTTTTTAAGTTTTCGTATACTATATTATTGTTATATTCTTAAATTTTTGTATATCATTCTATAGTGAACATAAAGAGTGATTAACGAAGAAAGAAAAAGATCCTTAAATTCCTTTTAATGACTTCCATAAAAGAAAAAAAAAATCTTGTTACTGGAAAGTAAATACAGTACACAAATATGTAGATGGGATCAAAATCCAGTAATTCATAAAATATTATTTTCCTTAAATTCTTGTTAATAGCTTCCATAAAGGAAAACAAAATCTTGTTGATTGTAAGTAAATGTTGTAAACAAATATGTAACTGAGACCCAAATATTCTAATTAGTAAAATGCTTTATTTATTTTTACTTAATTAAAGAAAATTTATTCCTTTAATTTATCAAAGCTATTCCTTTTTCTATTTACTTAATTAATTATAAAAATTCTCCTTCAATTTTAACTCTTGTAACAATGTGCCCTCGAACTTCAAAATACATGTGTTCCTGATTTATGAAATATTAACAAAAAAAACCACTTTTAATAGAATAATTAAGATTTGATATATATATATATATATATATATATATATTTGCTAACTCCATTATATATTAAGCTAATTTGAATTTAAAAGTTGATATAATTTGAAAATTTTAATTATTTTTTAAATCATCCTTGCTTTCACTTTTATGTGATTATACATAGGAAAGCTAGTAATGTAATGGTTCACTCGATTGTTTGACAATTCTCATTATTTGTATGATATAGTGTCATCTATATTAAGAACCATAACATTTTTTTTTAACATTTTATAGATCGGAGAACACATGCTAAGTTTAGAAGTTTGAAAGGCATAGTACAACAAATATCTAGGGTGTTTGACATTTGAATTGTTTTGCATCTTAGTTAAAACTAAATAGCATAAAGCTTTCAGCAGTTATAGTAAAAAGCAAAAAGTTACTGTAGTGTAAAGTTCTCATATGCTATAATTTTCAAATCAATATATTCAGTTTCAACTGCTCTCTCAAATATAATTGTTAGTTTCAACTAAAACTTTTGGTTGTTATAGTGTACGGCTCTCATATGCTACGGTATCAAAAAAGAATAAGCTACAATATAAAACTCTCATTCTACAGTGATTTTAACCAAAATTAGATTTGAACTAGTACTCTCAAACACTCTAATAGTTGTAGGAAATCTTTGCAATCAATCCTTATTTATTTATTTATGAGCGATCTTATTTAACCTCATGAGGTTATAATTCTGTTACTAACAAAACAGTAAGATTAAGTCTAAAAAATACACCACATACCATATTAGACCCTATAGGTTTTTGAGTATAATTCAGTAAGGATGAAAGGATTTTTCATTTATATATTTATTTTTGTGTCTCTCTCTTCTCTTACGGATGCATATTTAAGAGTCTGTTTGTTTTAAAGGTTCCAATCATGATAGTTTGAAATAAAAAGATTGAAAAAATATGGTTTGAAATTGAAATTTAAAATAAAATTTGAAATTGCATTTTGAATGTGAAAAATGAGTCAAAAGTTTGAAGCCCATATGAGAAAAATAGTTAAGTAGCTTCAAATTAAGAGGTGATTTTGACTTAGGTCAAATTTTAAGTTCCTTGGGTTTGAGTTTCAGCTTAAATCATTTATTACAAAACGTTTGTTGAGTTTAAAATTTAGATCCAAAAACACCTAAACTCTCCGAACAAACAACACCGCTAGGAGGAGAGTAAATGAGTAATACAAACAAAACTCGGACGCCACACCAAACACCAGACACACCACAGGTACGCACACGCCACCATACCGCACCACACCATGTCACCAGTCTGACATCCTTTTCAAAATTTGGATGTGGGAAAGCCTGACGGCGCCAAAACCGCAGCCACCACCACGACCACCACCCCCCTCCACCCTCCAACTTCCTCCACCAATCAAACCCCTCCACGTGGCCGTCTCTTCTCTAGGACACATTTTTTAAACACGTTTTCGTGGGATCTCCCACTTTCGGCTGGTCAGAAACACAAAACACCACAACAACAGAATCTCTCTCTCTCGAATTCCCCCCCAAACGCCGCCGTTTCCTTCCGATCTCATCGTCTCCCTCTCTTTCTCTCTCCTCCCCCTCCAATGGTGAGAATCTGAAACCCCCCACACAGTCCAACCAGATCTCGGCGAATTCGAAAATGCGTGGGCTCTAATTCTTGGTCGTCGTCGTCGCTTATGAGCGATCAGGTCACCTAGCCCCTCGCTGATCTCGCCGGAAGCAGAGGTCCTGATCTTTAGCTTCCGCAGTCGGCGCGTTTTTTTTTTTTTTTTTAATTTATATACCGGGGCTACTTCCGAGCGAAAACGATGTCGTCGAAAGTGGTGTACGAAGGCTGGATGGTGAGGTACGGACGGCGGAAGATCGGCCGGTCCTTCATCCACATGCGCTACTTTGTGCTCGAGTCTAGGCTTCTCGCATACTACAAGAGGAAGCCTCAAGATAATCAGGTTCATTATTATTATTATTATTTTTGAATTTCGTTGAATTATTTTTAATTTTGATTTTATTTTGCTTTTGGAATGAAACTTTTTAGCATCTTGTAAAGGAAGTTATTATCTAAAGGGAGCAGGGAGACAGAAAAGCCTTTTGTGTGTGTGTGTTTTTTTTTTTCTTTTTTTCTTTTTTAATGCAAATCAAATTAGATTTCGTGACAGTCTAAAAGTTTTTTTTTTGTCCCACTTTTTTTTGTTTTAATTTTTTTTAATGTGCTTGGTTTAGGTACCGATTAAGACTATGCCAATCGACGGCAATTGTAGAGTAGAAGATCGAGGCTTGAAGACCCATCATGGACATGTGAGTTTTTTTTTGGTCACTTCAGATGATAATGAGTTGGTGTATCTCTGAGTTCTGCTGTGTTAGAGAAATGACATGGTTTTGTAATCTTAATTACACTGTTCATTTTTTTTTAGTAACCATGGAATTAAGTATCCATAATATTATTTAATTTTTTATTTTTGGACTAAATCAAAAAGGGGGGTTATTTTCACCAATATGCCAATAAAGAGACTTCCATAATTTTAGTAGTTTTTGGGGCTAAATCAAATAGGGGCGGTATTTCTCACCAATATGCCAATAAAGAGACTTCCATAATTTTGGTTTTTTTTGGACTAAATCATAGAGGGGTGGTATTTTTCGCCAATATGCCAATAAAGAGAAAAATCGACATTCTTTAACAGCATTAACACTACATTGTCATTACCTTCATCTACATGCATTTTGCAAGCCTTGATTCTCACATAATGATAAAGAAATAGTTGTTTTGAGAAGACAAATAGCTCGTAATAAATAATCAGTTCTTTTCTTCAACAATGTCAGCAATCTAATACCTACTAATGAAACCCTGACTCATAGTCCTCAGTTTCTTCTTCTTCACAACTTTCCTTTCTCTTGATACATCATGCCGTGGCTCTATCAAACTCTGCTCGTTTCTCAGTGGTGATGTCATAATGTTGAACCTTCTCCTCTTATGTCATTGTTTTCCACTTCTCTCCAGGCCTTTCCTATATCTTGCATTTTATTCAAACGTGGATTTTGCTCTTGAAACTCCTTCTGGAAGTGCTCCAAGAAGTAGAAGAACGCTGTTGGAGGCTTTTTCAGCTTCTTGGCATTAAAATTCTTGCTTTGGTTCTTCTTCTTCTGTTTGGTTTTAGCCTTTTTCAGAATCTTCACCGACTCCAGTCCACCCTCATTTTCCTCATTGTTGATGCTACTACTCAGTCTTACCAATCTTTTGTTCCTTTCTGCTGTTCTTACCCTCAAAACCATTGTCTGATTTGTTGGGGGGTCTTTCAGTGGGTTTGGAAGAGCGAGACTTTGTGAGAGTGTTTAACTTCCTACGCCATGGGACTTTTCCTAGCGGTGCTGCTCTCCTCCAGCTCACTACCTTGTATTATTTGATTGTTTAATTTTAACAAAAAGAAAGTAGCATTTTTTTTTTAAGTGTTAAGTTAATCTAGGATTTGTTGGATGTTCTTTAGAGCTTCAAATGTTTGTACGAGTTTAAGGGGGGTCTTTCAGTGGGTTTGGAAGAGCGAGACTTTGTGAGAGTGTTTAACTTCCTTCGCCGTGGGACTTTTCCTAGCGGTGCTGCTCTCCTCCAGCTCACTACCTTGTATTATTTGATCGTTTAATTTTAACAAAAAGAAAGTAGCATTTTTTTTAAGTGTTAAGCTAATCTAGGATTTGTTGGATGTTCTTTAGAGCTTCAAATGTTTGTACGAGTTTAACTCTCATTGAGTACTTGCACTCTCGGCGTTTCTGGTTGACTCAAGTCTGTGGCTTAAACAAATTCAAAATTGTGTCTTTGAGTTGGAACATAATAAGGCCTCTGGCAGAAATAGACAAGTGTTCGGCTCAGCTGATGGAGGCAACCCTAAAAAAAATTTCGGCAGGCAGTAGAAGGAATCCTCTTTCCTACTTCTGGATTTTGGATTGATTCGCTTGGAGCAAATACACACTGCTTTGAGTCACAATTCAGCAAAAATCAGTCTGAGCTGCAACTGTTAACCCCCAAATTTATGTCTACCCTACCCAACACTAAACACACTGTATAAGCAGGGATCTTCTTATACCTAAAATGACAACACACAAATGGCGGTAAAAAGTTGAATATAAGGCAATGACAACAAAGTTCTTAGCAGCAAAATAACTAACGATATCATTTCTAGTCATTCATGACTTAAGAAAGATATTTTGAATCGATTCTTGGAATTCTCCGAAGAAAACTTGAGTTATATGTAAGTAAGAAAAATTGAATTTTGCAGATTCTGTGGAAAGATTCGCTATGCAGTTTTTACCTGAAGTCTTATTTTTACATCATATTATGCTCAACAGTCGATTATTCCTTGATGTTACTTGATGTTGATATTTATTTATTCATTTATTTATTTTATGCAGATGGTTTATGTTCTGTCTGTTTACAACAAGAAGGAGAAATACCACCGGATTACAGTATGTATTTTATTCCCCTTAGGAAATGAACGCATAAGTGCTTATGTTCCTGTGCTGTCCTGTGCGCAATTGGGAAAACACAATCAATAAAATGCTATATTTAATTGCACTGTTTCGTTAAATCCTGCGTGAGTATTTGTCAACTTTTTGGCTCCAATGCTGAAAGAATCGGAATTATTTATTTACATCTGGGTGGACTCTCAATTAGCAGATTATACTTTTGGAAATTACTCACTGACAGTTCATCGGTATCAAGGCCTAGAGATGAGATTGGAAGCCAGTTTGGCATACAATTTGGCATATGTTTTAATTAAAAAAATAGCAAATAGCAAATAGTAATAAATTTATATATAATATATATATTATAATGTTGGAAGAGAGTACAAACAGGGAGAAAAGAAGAACAATATCCTCCAAGAGGCAAAAAGAAGAGGGGGAGAACTTGAGAATTCTTATTGGATGTGTTAACATTAACAATGACAGATGGACATGATATTATGGTCGAAATGATCCCTACCGTTTCAGTTTACATCATTTTAAGGGTTTTAAAATCAATCTTTACAACTCTTTTATGTGGTGTGCAATGACAATCAATTTGATGTCAAAAACCTTTCTTATTTTTAATGAATGTGTCAAAAGTTTATGTGGTTTCCAAAATTGGGAGGTCAAAAATAAATCTTTGATGACGTCCTCTATGAAAGGTTTCTAAGGTTTCTGACATCCTGTTACTTAACCTAAAATATGATGAGCCAGATGGGGACAGATTGTAGTTTGCCAGATTTGCTTTTTTTTTTTTTTAATTTTTCTTTTATTTTGTTGGAATACTTTTCTGCTGCCTTTAGCAGTAAACACAAGATGAAAATACTGAGATATGAGTAACAGAGTCACAAGATTGGTGTTGTGGTTGCAAATTTAGCAAGATTCAAGAGAGGCAATAAAAATGAGACTCAAATCTCGAAATTGAGAATTTAATTGATAAGTCTTTTTTATTAGTTATATGTCTGCAGTGACCTTAGGGTAGTTTGTCTTTCTAAAGCAATTGCTTCTGCTTCAGTTAGCATTAGTAATTTTTCTTTTACTGTACTAGGGTGCGCATGTATCGTATGTGGGTCGAGCTCCTTTACTTCTTAAATAGAATTTGTGTATATGAAAGCCTGAAAGAGCTGTTAGCCTGATCAGAACTAGTGCAAGCACTTTCTTTGTTTTCCTTCCTTGCAATTTGCGCTAATGGGAAAGTTTGTTAACGTTGCATGGGTATGCTTTTTGTATTGTAGTCATCATTATCTGGGCTTATTCATGATTTTCTTGTTCTGAACTTGTAATCACTTTTAACAATACACTTTGAATCTGCTGTCTTCTTGTTCAGATGGCAGCTTTTAATATCCAAGAGGCACTATTTTGGAAGGACAAAATTGGATTTGTAATTGATCAGGTAAAATTTCTTGATACCTCTTCACATCAGATCTCCACAATATGCTCATTTGTCTCTCCTAATCTCTACATTTATTTACTTGGTTACAATATAGATATTAGGTTTTATCTCAGTAGTTTTTAGGTGATTCTTCTTCATTGGCGGGTGGGGGTTAAATAAATGTGTTCTTCCAATGCGTACATTC
Organism: Artocarpus heterophyllus; assembly: GCA_025403435.1. Lineage (NCBI taxonomy): Eukaryota > Viridiplantae > Streptophyta > Magnoliopsida > Rosales > Moraceae > Artocarpus > Artocarpus heterophyllus. The sequence goes on from CM046343.1 coordinate 23,477,483, forward strand.
CTGTCAGTCACCAATTCATATACCCAGGTCTGACTGTATGTTAGTGTATGCAGCATCAGGGTTCACAAGTCCCCAATGGTAACAAATATGTTTCTTTTGAATACAAATCTGGAATGTATAATGGGAGGACTGCTTCATCGTCGGATCATGAAAGTCAGTAAGTATTGTTTTCACCTTTATTATGTCTTCTAATGTCCCTCTATTATGGTGATATTGGAGAGAATTTTTTAATTCCTCTGGTCATACAGTGTTGTTCTGATAATTTCTTGACTTTATGCAGGTTTAGCGCACAAGAAGATGAAGATGAGCATCATCCAAATTTGTTACGAAGAACTACAATTGGAAATGGTCTTAATATTTTAATCTCTTGTTCACATTCAAATTGTTTTGTGCAATCTCTTTCTTAATGTCATTATGTTGAACTAAATGGCAGGCCCGCCAGAGTCAATATTTGACTGGACACGAGAGATAGATTCAGATCTGTCAAACCAGAATATGAACAATCAAGCATTTTCTAGAAAGCTTTGGCATCTTCTTCAATGCCAAAATGGTAAATCCCACTGCCAACACCTTTATTTTTTATCTTAGTAGATTACACGTCTATCTAGTTATCCAACTGACGAAATCTTGCTGTGGTAGTGCATTAAGAATGTGTTTCTGACTTCTTCATTTAATATTGCCAGGACTTCGCATTTTTGAAGAGCTCCTTGAAGTTGATTACCTTGTACGGAGTTGTTTCTTGTTACCCTTTTCCTGCTCGAGAGATTTTGAAAGCATCTTCTTGTTTAAGATTACAATTATTCTGAATAGTTTTATTTATGCAGCCAAGGAGCTGTAGTAGAGCAATGAAGGCTGTTGGTGTGGTAGAGGCTTCGTGTGAAGAAGTTTTTGAGCTTGTAATGAGCATGGATGGAACTCGGTTTGAGTAGGTGTTTTCCTCTTTCAGCTAAAACTTTTCAGAGTAACGTAAAAAGCCCATTTATATATTTCCCATCTGTATACAATAGCAACAAAAATTTTCTGCTTAAGTGAGGTTGATAAGGATATGTAATCTAATTTAATATTGTCCTCACCTGAGTTAACAGTGTTGAATTTGAAAAAACCTGACGGAGTCCTATTCTTATCATGTTTAACTTGACGATTTTTTTTTAATGCTGATAAGTTATTATCCGAGCTAGTGATTGAAAGGGCGATGAAAATGGTAAATAATGGGAAGAGATAAGAGCAAAGAAATATATTGGATAAAAGTTGCCATTTTCTTGTATAAAAATGTCAATATTAGATTTTCTTAACCTCTATGCTAGGACATGATGTTAACTTCTATTTCTGAAGGATCGTGATCCCTATATTTCAGTTCATGTATGCACATGAACTCTGTAAAGTTGTGCCATTAACTGCTGTTACTAATCTAGTATTTACTATGTTGTTAATGGACAGCAATAGCCCCAGATATTCCTGTAACTCTATGGTTGGCTTACGGTCTATCTCTTGGCACATGTTTTCTCTATGTGCAGGTGGGACTGCAGTTTCCAGTATGGTAGCTTAGTGGAGGAGGTAGATGGCCATACAGCAATTCTCTATCATCGGCTTCAGCTGGACTGGTTCCCAATGTAACCGTTTGTTTACATCCTAAATCCAGTATTGCAGCTTTAGTTGCTGGTTTTTAAGGCTACTATTATTATTATTATAAGAATTATTATTATTATTAATAAATAAAGTAATAGACGTATTATTTTTATTATTATTATTAAATAATAGTAATTAAATTCTCTTGAAGGTTTGTCTGGCCTCGCGACCTTTGCTATGTTCGCTATTGGCGTCGGAATGATGATGGCAGTTATGGTAAGCATCTTGCTTGCCATCGTGTTTCAACCTTTGACTTGTTCTTTCAGAGAGCTCACCAGGTTTTCTGTTATCATGCAGTCGTGTTATTTTGTTCTAGGGAACACGAAAACTGTGGTCCCCAGCCAGGATATGTGCGGGCACATATTGAGAGTAAGTTTGTTAATTCTTTAATCAGGCGTTCAAGGAAAAAGAACTGTAGGATATTTTGTTTCTTGACTTTAGATTCAGCAGTGATAGATTTGAATATCCTCAGGTGGAGGGTTTAACATTTCCCCCTTAAAACCTCGAAACGGGAGACCCAGAACACAGGTTCAGCATCTTATGCAGATTGACCTGAAGGGATGGGGTGTGGGTTATGTATCATCATTTCAGCAGCATTGTCTCCTTCAGATGTTAAATAGTGTTGCTGGTAATGTCTTTTATCTTCGTATATTTGTAATTTTTTGTTTTCCATTTTCCTTTATATCTTACCTTACTTTGTGTAAGGGTCTAATAGTTCTTGGAGTTTGGTATCACTTTCCTTAGAAATACTAGGGTCCGCTTGGTAAATGGATTTGAATTAATGATTTGATTTGAGTTAGTGTGATTTGAATTGTTATCCGAATTGGTGTTTGGATGTGCATTTAGGTTTTTAATCTGAGTATGGAATAAAATTAGAATTTGTGTTTGGAGAGGTAGTGAAAATAGTTTTTGATTTATTAACAAATTTAATAAAATCTTAATGTTAATGATCTTAAAAATATATAATATGGATCTTAATTTATTCCGCTCTTTACTAGGAACACAATGAAAAGAGAATCATCTCAATTGGATATCAAATGAAGAAGTTATGATTTTTTTTCCTCAAATATATGAGTGAGAAATTTAGTTATTGTAGCAGAGATATCCGAGTATCAAAAGTTTAGGAGGGATGAGAACTCTAAAAACTTGGATTCTTGATACTCAAATGATTTAGATTTTGGGGGAAATAAACACGTATCTAAAGGATTCTTGATACTCAAATCCAAATTTGAGTCCATTGAGATCAAATAATATTCGAAACAAACAGACCCGTAATGTGTTTCTTGATTGGAGTTGTATATAATGATTTGGATTCCTCACGGCTGTGGGTTGTTTTGTGGTCTACTTATTTCGTTTATCCTTTTTCAGCCCTCCGGGACTGCTTTTCCTCTCTGGGTTTCTATGCTTTTTTATTCTTGTTTCCTTATGAACAAAAAATTTGCTTGTCACTTTAAGGAGATGATCTGAGTTCTTAATGTCTGTTTACCTTTACAATTGTTCTTAATCAATTTTGGGGTGGAGGGTTGGAAGCAAATAGTTATGCTAGCAAGATATGGAAGCAGCTGAAAACTCAGGATAAGATTTCGCTAATCATGTTTTTTCTTTTGTTAAACTGAAGAGTTAATGACATAAAATTTGTAAAACAGTCAACTTTGTTACTGCTTGGTGGCTGTTATGGTTTATTCTTTCTGCTAATTTTTTTATTTTTTTAATTTGGTTTTTTTCTTAAACAGTTTTGCCTGGCCAATTCTTATTTTGTTTGCATCATAATTTTGTTATTAGTAATTTCATGGCTTGTAAGAGATAACTGGAAACAGGGTGTGAAAAAACTTTCAATTTTTCTAGTGGCAATTTTGTTCCTTTATAATGTCCGTCTCAATAGATGCATGCTTTCCTAGCATTAATAATGGCATCACTTTTCTAAATGTTGGTCTTATTGCAGGATTACGTGAATGGTTTGCCCAATCAGATGAAAGGAATGCTCCTTCGAGAATCCCAGTAATGGTCAATATGACCTCAGCATCCGTTTCATCACAGAAGAGTCAAAAACTACATGAATCTTCTGTCAATTTTGATCTAGTAAATTGTGCAAATCGAAATTCAGTGATGATTGATGAATACTCTGATGAGGATGAGGAGTTTCAAATTGCTGAGACTGAGCAAGAGGTTCCATTCATGCTTCTGTAGAAAGTTGAGGTATTTACATAGTTCTGGAGTTAATATTCTCATGATTTGCTTTTTCCTTCCTTTTGCAGGCATATCAAAACGGGCATGAGAGTGAAGTCAAGAAAACAGGTAGTGTTACAGAAACTGTTTCTTTTTATTGCGAAATTGGATATGGAGTGAAGTCTAGATTTTAACTGCAATGATTTTCATGTTTTGAACATGTAGAAGAAGAACCAGCAGTACAAATTGATTTATCCTGTTTTTCGGGCAATCTACGGCGTGACGACCATGATAAAGCTCGTGATTGCTGGAAAATTTCTGACGGGAACAACTTCAGAGTCCGTAGCAAGCATTTTTGTTACAACAAAACGAAGGTTCACCTCTTCTTGTGTTTCCTTTTAGAGTTTTTGTTTTATTCTTTTATAGAAATGTATATTCTTGTGGTCTTGTATCGTATTCGGTTATTCCATTGGCGATATGCGTACGAAGATTCCTGCAGGAAAACATTTAATGGATCTAGTTGCAGTTGATTGGTTTAAAGACACAAAGAGAATGGACCATGTTGCAAGGCGTCAAGGTTGTGCAGCACAAGTATGTATACTAGAAGCTTCCCCTTGGGTTTAATGTGTATTGCTGTTAACAGCTGTCGATGGCTGGTCTAAGTGCACATGTTACTATGCTTCTCTCTGGTCCTTTAAGTCTCTTGTATTTTAGTTTTGTAGGGGCTGCTTAATGTTAATAACTCTGTAGAAGTTTTTTTTAATATAATTAATAAGAACTGCTTAAATTTAATGAATTTTTAATGTTTAACCTTTCTTTGGACTCTTATTTACGATCTTTCCTTGCATATAATTGTTTAGGTTGCCTCTGACAAAGGGCTTTTCTCCATTATCATAAATCTGCAAGTAAGTTACTTCATTTGGATGAGAATTATTTTGGGTCCGTTAGGTATTGTTTTCAAAATAGGTGAAAATGCTTTTGCTTTGAAAAATGAGAATTTTTTAGGAATTGTGTTGAGAGTTTTAAATTTTTGCCTCGAAAGCGTGTAAAAACATTTCCAAAAATTTTGAGAACAAAAACAAATGGGGCCTTTATTTTATTTTTATTTCTGTTTTCCTGAACACGTGGTTGTGAAATTTGAAATTGAACTTTTGAGTCAAGAAGTGAAATAACACCATAGTTTAACAGGTCCCAGCATCAACACACTACAGTATGGTATTTTATTTTGTGACTAAGGAATTAATACATGGTTCCCTGTTGCAACGATTTGTTGACGCTGATGATGAGTTCCGAAATAGTAGGCTAAAGCTCATTCCATCAGTTCCCAAGGTATTGTTGCTTGTTTCTTTGATGTTTTCGTATTCATGTCCCACTGGTTCTTTGTAGGCTCATAGCCTTTTAGAATGCTCTTTTTACTGCAATTCATGTGCATAAAGATTCAAAACCGTTTCTTGTGTGTGTGTGTGTGTGTGCACGCGTGCATGTATGTATGGAGGGTAGAAGGCACTAGGAAGGATGGGAGAAGGCCATACATAAATATTTCATGGGATCATATATTAGCAAGACCTTATGTAATATTGGTCTTGGCATCTACACACCCAAGTCACCGGTTCAAATGTTTTCTTGGCCAATGCTGACATGGAATGACGTAAAGATTGATTAAAATTTGTGCTCGTGGATAATGGGAATTGTTTTAAGAAATTTGATTGTTAACTCTTTGATTATGTGGAATGACACAAATTGGTGGTAAAATTATCTTGTTTGGCCAAAGGTGGAAAAAGTAAAGGAACAAAAGAGTTGGTTAGCTTTATTATAAGAAATCTGTTTCCTCTATAATCGTTCTTGGATTAAAGTTGTGCTAGACTTTACTGAACTCTTCAAAGTAAATTTCTTTAGACTTTTCATACCCGAGCTTAGACTTGTTACATAGGAGTGTTGAACCGGTTTATGGGATTTTTTTTTCCTTGATTCCTTTTATATATTGAACTATTCCTATACAATTTAGCATGTTTCTGTTCTTGCAAATTCATGAAATAATTTTTTTGCCCTTTATATGTCAAGCCATTCCTCTGCAATAAAGGCTTTAAGTGGACTATTTAATGCATGCAACAAGTTACTTCTCAAGGCTCACTGATTAATAATGCATGCTTGAAAAAATGTTTGGTAGCCAAAAGCTGTTGATGGCGCCAAGTATCATTTCGATGAAATAGGAAAAGGTTATATGAATTTGATGGCATTTCTTTGCCTTGGTCGTTACAGCCGTAGGTTTCTTTCGTTTTCTGCTCTATTCGTTTTGTATGTTTATTTAAGTTTTCCCCTTCAGGGCTTTGTTTCAGGCACACATATCTAGTGATAGAAATAGGAAAAGGTTACGTCACACATGTTTTAATTTTTTATCATGGAATTATGCAGGGCTCATGGATTGTTCGACAAAGTGTTGGTAGCACTCCATGTTTGTTAGGAAAAGCGGTTGATTGCAACTATATTCGCGGTCCCAAATATTTAGAAGTAAAGACTGGAAAATTACTAATGTGTAAATGTACATGTATCCCGAATATATACCGACACAAAATTGCACAAATGCACATCTACCGATGCTAGGCAAGATTATCAGGCAGATTGATTGTGCACGGTCATGTTTGACTAACACAGTTCTTTTTGTAGATTGATGTTGACATTGGTTCTTCAACTGTTGCTAATGGTGTCCTGGGGCTGGTAATTGGCGTGATTACGACATTGGTGGTTGACATGGCATTCCTTGTTCAGGTTTGTCTGTTTCATCATATGGATTATACACATTTTTAGAACGTAGTAATTAGGCGAAACAGAATGTTTTAATAAAAAAATTGAAGGGAGACTTTTTTCCGCAAGCAAGAAAACCATTCATTCATTTCATTGCTATACCATCCATACAAAAGCCATGAAGAAACTGACTGTCACCTTTATCACAAGGTAATACTTTTTTCACCAAGTAGATCCTTTTATACCTCTTCAACCAAACGAACTAATATATCACTGCACATTTCAAAGAACAGCAGGCGCAGGCTGAGAATTTTGGTTACTTCCAGAATATTGTCTGCTATTCTCCGCCTGCCTTCATCGATGAATCTATTTAGCATTTAGCAGTTTTTTGTTCTGTGATGTCCCAAGTGAACCTGATCTGGGAAGTGGTTTCATATTTTTGCACAGGCAAACACTACAGATGAATTACCGGAGCGGCTAATTGGTGCCGTACGCGTTTCACACATAGCACTCTCATCCGCCATAGTCCCTAAGCTGGACCCAGATCCGTCTTGACTAACCGAAAATATTTCTCCCCGCTGATTTCATACAAAATCATTTGTTCAGATGTGCATGTAATGCATCCTGAATTCATTGCTATATCTCAATTTGAGCAATGAATATCATCAGTTTTTTCAAGTGAGATTTTTGCATAAACAGTGAAAGGAGTGTGTTCATACAGTTGTCAATAAGGTTACAGGATTACGTTTATTTGTTCATATATATAAATATATTCTTTCCTCCCTTGAGTTCAAATATCTTGGTTCTAACCCATACTATGCTTGTTCACGCTTTTTGGAACAAACAAGTGTCAAAAGGAAAAAAAAAAAAAAAAAAAAGGTTATGGCTGTTAAATTTTCCTTGGTTTAGTGAACTGCCATCGTGGCCCATACTTGTGGTAAAATTTTGCGGCAGAAAAAAAAAAGTTGATAAATTCGAGGCTATTATTTTTTCATTATTTATTTATTTTTTCACATAATTTGGAGTTGGGATACTAATTTGAATTACGTGGTCTAAAACAAATGTGGTTTTACTCTGAGTAATGGTAGCAAGTAATCGATAGCAATGTTTTGAGGTTCTGCTGTTTTGTGTTTATAAAAAAAAAAAAAAAGGTCTTATATTTTGGATGTTCTTGAGATTAGACCCTTGAATCTCATATTTATGTCAATTTTATACCTTTTTAATACATTCTTAGAGTCCATAGCTGATTTTGATCTTAGAATTAAGAGCTTTAACCGTGATAGTTGATTTTGATCTTTACAATTAACGGCTTTAACCTTTGTAGCTTGTAGATAATTTTGTAACAAAAAATGAACCAGGCATAATATTTAAAGAAGCAAAAAAAGCATAAAAATAGTATTTTTAAGATGAGTTGTAAACGGTAATTTGTTAATTTAGTATTCTATTACAAGTTAACCTATATCGCAAAGGGTAAATTTGTCAATTTAAACGTCAAAAACATTTGTTGATTAGCAAATTTTAGAAATCTAATATGATTTGAAATTTGGTTGGAGGTATAGTTTCAAAAAGGATTAATTACAATAGTTTCCTCTTTAATTATAGCCCATGCAACACCATATTCTCAAAAATTCAAAATGGAACATCTATTCCTATCGATTAATGAAATATTAATAAGAAAAATCTTTTTGTTAGAATTTTTGAAAAAAATTGGTACATAATTAAGATTTGATACACAATATAGAAGTATTTTAATAACTTTATTATGTCTAAAACTAATTTGAATTTAAAAGATATAATTTTTAAATTTTTATGTTTTAAAAAATAAACTAGAAAAACTTAAAAATATTTTTTAAAAAAATAATATCGTATTTCACTTTCATGTGACTGTACTGGATCAACTAATAGTCTAATGTTTCATTAACTTGTTCAACAATCCCTATTATGTGTGATATTGTAACATTTATGCTCAAAAGCATTGTTTAAAGAGTTTTTTTGTTACTATTTCATAAATCAGGAAAACAATTGTTACGTTTTAAAGTTTGAGGATAATATTACAAGGGCAATAGTTGAGGAAGAATTTTTTGTAATTAATCCTTTCAAGAACATCCAAAATAGGTTTTTTTTTTTAATAAACTCAAAGGACAAGGTATAACGTCATAAAAAGTGCTTGAAGAAAATGTTCGTTTTTTGCAAATGTGTTACTTGATATGAGGATTGTCGAGGATAGAATCTGCCAGAGATTTACATCCAAGTTAATAAGGGTTCGTTTGTGACATCCTGCCTTTTCGGGTCGTCACTTAACTTGTTTAAACATGATTTTTTAACTTTAATCTCACTTAGTGAGAAAATACTAGATAAAATTTTCTTTTTTCGTTAAACATATTTAAAACTATTGGGACTTCCGTTGCAACCGAATTTGAAATATAGCTCAACACTTGACTTTAACATCATTCAAAACATTTCTTAAACTCGTTAAGAAACATTTACTTTTGTAAAACCTTTTAAACCTCTTTTAAAATCAGCAAAAATTTTTTTTCTTTCTGCAGCGAAAAAACTGCCTTAATGTTATTCATACTCAACCTTCGCATCTATCTATCGCAACACCGAGCTCTACTATCAATCTTACTGGTTTCCCGTAGGATTACCTATGGGATAAACTGCCTTAATGTTTAAACATGATTTTTTTAACTTTAATCTCACTTAGTGAGAAAATACTAGATAAAATTTTCTTTTTTCTTTAAAAATATTTAAAACTATTGGGACTTCCGTTGCAACCGAAATTGAGATATAGCTCAACACTTGACTTTAAAATTATTCAAAACATTTCTTAAACTCGTTAAGAAACATTTACTTTTGTAAAACCTTTTAAACCTCTTTTAAAATCAGTGGAAAACTTTTTTCTTTCTGCAGCGAAAAAACTGCCTTAATGTTATTCATACTCAAACTTCGCATCTGTCTATCGCAACACCGAGCTCTTTTACCAATCTTACTGGTTTCCCGTAGAACTATCAAGAGCACGAAGAAACTTATAATGAGGTTGTGCTCAATAAGTTCAAACATAATTTCACAAAACCTTTAAAACATTCTTTCATAAAACTTCTTCATAAACTTCTTCATAAACCTTTTATTGTAAACATTTTTCATAAAATGTTTTTCATAAACATTTATCGTAAAACATTCTCAAAATGTTTTCATGGCACATCACATAAACATTTCACGAGAAGGAATGCAAGCAAAATCATAATGTATGATTCCATTTATGCTCATAGCTTGCAAATCCTCTTCTGAAAGGTGCTTGAACATTCATTTATGAGCTTTTCATGATCATTCTTAACTTACTTTAACTTTTTATCATTGTTCTTATGTTTCCTTATCTTGTGACCTTTAGTGTTCGTACTAACATTATCAATCATGAAAACATAAATATATATCCCTTTGTCGAAGACTTAAGACCATCAAACAATGAGGTTATAATTTTAACATAACTTGTATACCTCACATCATAAAGGATGGTATGACACTTACTTGTAAACTTTAGTGAGCATATCAAATGCTAAACATATCATATGCACACATATTGCAAATCATAACTTGAACTTTATAACATAATGCATAACACATGCAAACATACTATAAACATAACATAATATTTTTTCTATACTGTCAGTATACTTTTTCGATACTGTTATAAACTTACACATTATTCCTTGCTCATCCATATCCTCCATATAGTATAATTCCTATAGTGTTTAACTTTATACAGTCTAATTTCTATACAATATTACTTTTGTAGTATGATTTTTATACTGTTTAACTTTGTTAGTGTAATTTCTTACATTACATTACTCTTGTATTATAATTTTTATATTGCATAACTTTATTAGTGTAATTCTTTACACTACATTAAGTAAGACGAGATTTTGAAGAGAGAAAAAAGAATTAGAGAGAGTACTCGTCTTTGACTCTTAGTTGCAGTTGGAAGAGAATGACACTAACTAATTATTGCGTATTGCTTTTGGTCCAAGTGACAAAACAAAGATTGGTAGTGTTTTCATTTTGGTGTTTGTTTTTAGAAAAATCTAAAAATAAGAATATTTAGAAAAATATGTTTAATCTGTTTTTAAAATTGTGTTTGGTTGTACATAATAGTATGTTTTTGATGAAAAGATTATCAATAAACAAAACCATATTTACTTTTGAAAACACTAATTATTAATATAATAATAATTAATAAATACTAGTTAGAATTAAAAAATTAACATTTTTTAAATTGAAAAATTGGAGGGTCGTCTCCTTCCTCGATGACCACCCAGCCTCACTATCAACGACAACTGACGGCCCTCAACAATCCTCCCTCATTCGAAGCCCTCCCCCACTGGACAACCTCTCCCCCATTCGATGGCGCCACCAAAGGAGTCGATAGTCCCCAGAGGAGATCTGTCTAGCCGCTTGTAATCGTCGTCGACGGTGGCTACTTAGAAATCGACAGCCCCAGAGGAGATCGCATCGTGCCTCCACAGCGATCCAGTGATGGAGAGCGACCTTGAAGGCTTGGTTATAGGGGGTAGGTTGCGATTGATGGTGGGTTGTCGGGCCAATCGACGAAGATGCAACAATCTTCGGTATGGGCTAGGGGTCGCGATTTTGGCAGTGGCATCGTTGAGATCTGACAGCTGGGGTGTGATTTGTTGGGGCTGGTGAGCTATGGTGGGTGGCGCTTCGGCGAGGAAAGCTGCTCCGGTGAGATCGGGGTTGGTAGCTATGGGTGGGGTTTGTCGGAGAGAGGCTCGAGGTGGGCGGAGAAGGGGGGAAAGGAGCGGGAGATTTTGAAAACTCGCTTTAAGAAAAAGCTTTATTGGCAAAATAATTTTTTTAGGTAATTTTTTGGCATCAAAAACAAACTTTTTAGGCATAAAAATTGCTTCAATTTTCTTTCTTTTCATTTTATTGAGATTTATTTTCTTTCTACAAGTTTTTTTTTTATATTTTTACAAAAAATTAAAGTAGTTTTATTGTATAAAAAAGTGTATTTTTTAATGTAAAAAAAGACTATTTGTTTAATTAAAAATTTTTTTTTGGCTCTTTTGTCGAAATATTTCAAAAGGAGAGGGTGTTGGTTCAATTGGTTTTATAGGAAAGGAGGGAAAAAATGAAAACAAGTTTTTTTTTTTTTTTTTTCAAAATTTGAGAAAAAGGTGATGTTTTTCAAAAAATGTTTTCATTTTCATTTTTTTACAATTGAAAACTAAACACAATCTTGAAACTAATTGCATTTTTTGTATATTTTAAGATAGTAAAAAACGGAACCTTTCTCTGAATCCACAAAGCGGTTGCAAAAGTCGCGGACTAACACCATACTTTCCTCCTTCACCATCATGTGCAATATGCCTTGGAGAAAAGTGAGGTGCAATATAATTTGATGACCAAGAATGTGTCATAATTCACATGTAAAAACCTGGTACAGATTCAAGCCCCGCAGTTGGGAATTCAATTTCCTGTTATAGAAAATTCTGGAGTCAAAAATTCAATGTTAATGTCAGATGAGTGTTTGCCTTCATATTTCTAAATTGTTTATAATAGAAGTAACCTAAGTAATATTACAACTCACCGTCAATTGTTTGTTTTCTTTCAATGCCAATGAAGCTGCTTTTTTTGCCTGTTGATTAAAATAAATAAATAAATAAACAGCTAGAGCGAACAATTTGCCAAAATGCTAGAGCTTCAACAAAACAAAACAGCTTAATTTTTTGTTGTGTCTAAAGCTTTTCTACCAAACAACTTTCTTGAGTGTTCTTTGTCACTCTCCATTAGAAAGAGTCATTCTCTAAAGGGTTGAAATTTTTCGATCTAATATATATATATATATATAGTAATTGTCTTTATTCATTAAAATATTCTTCCTTACACATCACTTTCATTTTTTTGTCAACAAATTTCTTTGTGTTTTCAATGTTGTTGAGAGATCTAATATTGGTGTTTGACATGGTGGTTAAAACTCTAAACATTGTAGCATGTGGGAGTTCTATACTGTAGCAACTTTTTTGCTTTTACTGTAGTATTTGAAAACTTTATACTATCCCTAACTGAAAAGTTGGTTAGAACCAATTAATGCCAAATATGCTGTTAAAAGCAAGGGTCCATAGAGCGAACCGTGGGATTGTCTAAAACATTGATTAGATATACAATATCTAATGGTTTTGCATCTTCCTTATGGCTATTGTGTAACATATTTGATATTTTCCATGGAACTACCAGTTTTTCCCTGAGGCCAATGCCGTTACATTTGCAAGAAATTCAGCATTTGGAGGAGCTTCCTTCAAGTTAGACTACTTGACGAAGCCATCATTTTTTGAAGACTTTGGTTTCGTGGAAAAAGTAAAAATGAAAGACCATGTGAAGCCAGAAGACGAACTATTCTTCAACGTCAATGGCCTTCTTGAACTAATATTACACCAATAACCTAATGTTCAACACTTGGCATCAAAATGATAGAATTTGTAATTTTTAATATTCATAATTTTGTAAAACCCTAAAATAATTACATCACAGTCCTAGGATCATATCATGCTGACTATCTAAAAACTGGATTAAGAATAAATACCTATATCAATGATAATAGCTAGCAACTTTTGTCTGGAATTTCTACGATGATAGACGAATGAGATGAACGGATTATTGTCTTTCTTACTCAAATCACCTTAGTCTTTAATGGATTCTTTCTCTTGTTGATGGGGAGTAGAGAAAGCTTTAGAATGATTTGATGTGTTGGGGAATATAACGTATAATATCTTTTTATACTTTTCCACTAGGTCTCATAAAATATAGTTAGGTCAGTATTAAGTATCTACTCAATAGCCTATGTGCTTTTTATAAATAGACAACTTAAATTAGCCTACTATAATTAAATAACCATAATATAATTGTTATATTAATACGTTACCAACAGCCTAATGGGGCTAAAATTTCCCAACACCAATGTCTCTTATCATCTCATGATTCAGAAATGCTTGTCGTGGAAGAGCTTTACAAACAAGGTGTCGAGAACATTATCTGGAATTATATTCAACGGAGAACTTGACCGAATTAGATCTGGATGTATCCTTTTCCAGTTTAAAAATGTTTAACAGGTCTATGCATTTAAGATTCTTAATTATTTTAGGAGCTAGATGCTAAGATTATACCGTTTTGGTCAAATTTTCTTCAATTTTGAATATTTGTGCTTGGTAGCTCATATGTTTCTTATTTCTTCTCATCTATAATTAATTGTCAAATGCATGACCCTCACAACTCATGGCACCAACTTATAGTAATTGTACTAATAGCTTGATTCAAGTATGTGTATTGGTTTGTTTGGCTCCAATCTTGCAAGTGAAATAGGGACATTTATGCACACGCCGTGATATGGTTGGAAAATTTTATGGTAGGGCAAGTTGTTTAGCCATTCGACTAAATTTCGATGGCTTGATCTATGAGTAGGAGCGACTCTTGTGATATACAATATATTATTTTGAGAAAATTACATGTTACGTTATATTTTTAAAAGTTGTGTTTATTTATGCCATATTTGAAAAAGTTTATGTTACGTTATTATTTATATTACATGTTAAGTTGTGTTACAAATGAATATAGGTGGCGTTTATAAAAAGTAAATCTTAAAAGATAATATTTATAAAAATTTTCCTTTTATTTTTTATGTAGACCCTCATATGTTGGACTGTCAAAATTTAATAGCATGGCTAAAAATACTTACCTCACACGTAGGAAAAAATTATGTGCCATACCATTAAAAGCTCTGGTGAAATAATTGTTTTTGAAAAGTATGAAGCAATTATGATGTTTGAATTAACTTTTTTATGCGCAGCACCAACAACCTTGTATTCAATCCCTTTCAGCGTCCGATTGTTCTTGATGTCAGCTTTAAGCAATGATGTCTTCTTGAACAAAAATTAGATTACCCACCATTCTTCTACCCAAAGCTGGCTGCTCTGTCCAAGACCCTATTTCCACTGATGGAGACTATATTATATTCACAATTTTAAGGGAGCCAATGGCGGACCCTTTTTCAGGCCTGCCAACTTATAAAATGATCCTTCAAAATCTTATAGGTGATTTGAGAATAGTTTAAACTAAGAGTTTAAATTATATTTAAAATTTAAATTTTATAAGAGAAAATACTCTAATAAAGTTGGTTTGAGCAACAATTTTATTGTTTCAACTAAGTTGCCGAACGGTCTATTATACGTCAGTTACAATGATTTTAAAATTCCCTCTACGGAATTTATATTATTTAATATTTTTCTGCACATAGACTTTGCTATCCTAGTCTCTTCTTTGTTATTGTTTTGTTTCGAACATTCAGGAGCTACCCAGGTCCATGGAAAGTCCTTCGAAAGCGGGGGAATAAATATGTTTGCCTTCATCAGCAAGAAACTATGCCTTCCCTAAAGGAAGTTGCCTTGAATATTCTTCCCTCAGCTTGAGATACACTTGCATAATTGATCTGGTGAGAAATGTCCAAAATGTAATTTTCAGTACCCCACCTCTTTTCCTTGCTTGATATGCAGGACCAACCATTCCATGGCATTGATCTGTCACAGTCAGGTTTTCATTTTTCAAACTTTCATATTCTGATTTATTTTTTTCCAGTGCCTTGTGAAATTCAACTCTCTTCCTAAGTATTTTGTGGTCAAACAACTTCTTGAGGTTTCTTTTGTTGGGGATTAGGCGACTCCTAATTTCAAGGATCGCAAGAACGAACAATTGCAGAAAATAAATAAGAGAAAAGAAGAAAGAAGAGATACCAAATTTTTACACATGTTCGTCCAAAATTGAGAGGAGATTACAGATTATAAGAGCAGTTTCTCACACACTCACAAATTGTGCTTACCAAAACTCTCTTCTATCTAGCACCCTGTGGGAATTTTTTCTCTCTCAAGGATTGAGCTCTCAAGAATTATGCCTCTCATAAAATAATGCCACTCTCAATTTCACACACAATTTCATACACACACCCAACCCTAGTCACCTTGTGTCTATTTATAGTCAAAGGAGGAGAAAAATAGCAACTAATGGGAAACCTAGTAGTTTCCTGTTTTTGGGACCTTTGAGTCCGATTCTAACTCAAAAAACATCGCGCATCACAGCGCGTCAGCGCCGCGGCGCTCGAAACGAGTGCTGCGGCGCCCCCTGCAGCGCCTAGGCGCCATGCACCTGGTGCCTAGGCGCCATCCTTTTGACGCCTCAGCCTCACGTTGCTAACGCCTAGGCGCTCACCCCTTGGCGCCTAGGCGCTCTTGTCCCGACGCCTAGGCGCCCTCGCCCTAGCGTCGCGGTGCTCTTCTGCCAAAGCCGCGGCGCTGGCTCTCTGCCTTTCGAGGACTATTTTTTTCCTTTTTTTCTTCTTTTTGCTGGGGTCTCGACTTGATTTGGCTCCACATCTGCAACATCTTTTACCTTATCATGTTAAGTTCTCTACCATCACAGAATAAAAGGGCGTTGTTAAGACTAGTATTTTCTAACCTGAAGACAAGGACCCACCTCGATCTAGTCATGTTGCTTTCGGAGGAGATTACCGGCTTTCATAAACTTGCAGGTGATTATATTCCTTAAATTGGATTGGATACGACTTTAGGCGTTCAGTTATTCACCAGTATCGTTTTTGTGTGTAAATTTGGTTTAAATTTTCCAGTTTGGGTATATTCTAACACCTACTTTTTGGAAGCGATTTTTTTCTAAATTCATGCGTTTTCATGGATTTGCCAAAAGACCCTTTTTAATTTAGCAAACAAATGTATAGTTGTTTGTGTGCTAGGAGTGAAGAATGCATGCCTGATAATATATATGTCTAGTTTAATCTAGCTCTGTTATTTTTATCATTCATTTTCTATGGTTTCTTGTCTTGGGTTTTATTTTATTTTTTTTATCTGCCATAATAGAACTAGAAAATTACAAAAAAAAAAAAGAATTATGCATGAAATTGCATTGTTTTACTATTAATTACCTGAATACCACTAAAAAAAGCTGAATAGTATACCATGTAGTAATTTTTATTTCAAGCAATGGAAAAAAAAAGAAAACTATTTTCTGAATCCTACTATCCTTTACAAAATTATGCATGAGCATGAAAATAAATTTATCAAAAGAATGAAAATATTGAAAAAAAAAAAAAAGGTAGCCAGTGAAGGAAAGGTTGCTTATTCAGTACTTAATCATAGAAGCAGTCTTGTGACACTAATCAACAAAGCCATGCAAGAAATTATTAATGGATTGACATGCCATTCTGCAGCCATTAATACCGAACTTCAAACTTCTCTTATTTCATTATTGTCGTGTATTTTACAAATAACGCTTCATGTACTCCTCCACTGAAATGTACTTGACTTCCGGATAAAGTTGAGTGGCTTCAAGTCCATTTTCACCTATTTCGAAATTTACAAGACAGCCCTCGAAACAAACATGGTAGTAATGTCCCAATCCAACTTGCTCTGCATAATCTTGTTCTATTTTTTATTTGATTAGGAAAGAAAAAAAAAAAGAAAAAAGAGGCATGACAAGTTAGTCAAAAGAAATAAAATATCATTGGTATTTAAAAATTCAATTTTTAAGTAGTATATTATTGATTAAATAGATCTCAAAATTGATATAGGAAATAGGAAAGTTTGAAAGCAGTCGTTTAAGTATATACTCATTAATTCACGTCTTTAACAATATTTATGTTGTGGAGAAAACGACAGAAGTTTGTGTGTCGTTTGATAATATGATTGGAGACTTGGAAATTCCTCTAACCTTTTAGTGTGGCTAGAAAGTCTTCCTCAGAAATTGAAGACTTTTGCAACTCTTTGCCGATGAGCTTCTCCCACACTTGAACAACTTCTCTTTGGGATAGAATGTTTTTAGGTGGCCTAATATACACCGTCTTGTTTAGAGTTCGAGGGTCATCTATGGTCTTTATAGTGTACCTTGCTATGTCATCTTCGTCAACATATATTGCTGCCAAAGTTATATTTAATTAGAAGAAATATAATTTGACAAAGTTCATTATTTAAAAGGTAAATACATGTCTCCACGTATATTCTTATAGCAAAAAGATTAATTATGAATTTAATAAACTTCTAATCATTTTAATAATAGTTAAATATCACAACCTTTCTTGAAGAGTAATTATGCTAATACACGTATGCGTATAAATTATCTACACAAACTAATGCTAATCTTTCCTTTTTCTCTTTTGCTATGGCGTTCTCTCATTTAACTTTTGAGATTCTAAATTTTACATCTATTTCTTATTGGAAAATTTCACTTGTGCCCTCATATGAGAAAAATTTTTATGTCCTTCAATAATAAAATACAACTGCATTCTTATTTAATAAGATGTTATATGACCTAGTTTTTCCTTATTGCCCCCCCTCATAAAATGTTCTGCACCCGCACCCCCGCTGATTTTTCCTAAGAATTTGTACATATAGACATTATATATATATATATATATATATATATATGCAATCATAATGAGTACCTTTTTTGTTGCCATCTCCAAACAAAATGACAGAGTCCCTAGAGGGAAGAATGTGGCCAGGTTGACATAAACCACCAAGGAAGTAGCCAGCAAAGCAATTGGCAGAGATATAAGTAAAAGGGATTTTGGCTTCTTCAATGGCTTTCCTCACCACCATTTTGTCTTCAAATGTTACTCTTCCGGGCACTATTGCGTGGCCCATTCTTGCAGGGTCACTTCCAAACTCAGATGGCAAAAATCTCTGTCATAAATATTGATATATACGTACTTTAGTGAAAGATAGATGCAATATTGTTCATATTATAGTTATTTTAATGATCAATCTTATTTAACCTAATGGAATTATTGCATCCTGTTTAACAAGAGAGTGGGCCCTGTATACCCATGAGACAAAAAGGAGTTTTTCTTGTTTAATTATGATCCTATATTGTTTGATATGCGAAGTCAGAAAATTTTTTTAGGAGGGCTTCAGTTAAATCAACATTTCAAGCTAAATTAATTGTATAATAGAGTATAATTAAAAGTGAAAATTAGAGGTGTAAATGAAATTTTTTCAAAACGTCAAGCGTAAATAGAATTAAAAGAAATTTAGAGGAGCATATTGATAAATTTTTAGATTAATTTAAGAAAATATATAAAATATTGTAAAACATTCAGTATAAGATTAGAATTAGAAAATTTTGCGAGGGGTTAAACGAGAAAAAATAGGACAAAATATAATCTTAAAAAGATTAATGAGCTCAAAAGAGCCAATTGGGCCGAGGGCTGCATCTGTCTCTGCTTTTAGGCTCAACTTTACAAATATCTGTGATATTGTTTTTTAATTTTCTACAATGAAGTTTGAATAATAACTTTTAAAGAATATAAAGACGTAATTGATTATAAGTATTTTCGGTTAGAATTATGTAAATATATTATATGAGGAGGATATCTTAGTGTTTTTGATTAGGAGAAATGATATTATTCAAAAGAAAAAAAAATAGTAAAACACAATAATGACAGTAAAAAAATAGTATACCACCTACTTTACTCTTGCTCCTACTTTTATAACACTTCCTTTCTCAGAATTCCCATAAAGTATTATTTTGGATTTAGAAATAGATCATTCTTTAATTGATTTTGGATGGAAAAATGTTTAAATATATGCATTTGTGGCGACTTTTACCCTGCGTGTAAGTATAAATTAGCAATGAAGCGAATGCAACTGTGACCGTCAAGGAAAATATTATGAAAGCTGTGGATTCCATTTTTTGGGAAGAGTAATGTAATCCTAGCACAACTATATTTGAAATACTAATAAATGAAAGAAAAAAATTATGTGTAGTCCCTAATTTTTTTTTCCTCTATGTAGGATTAGTTTTTATAATCAATATTGTCCTATAAATTCAACTCAAAAATAATCCGTTTAATAAATTTTAGATGTAAACTATTAACCTTTATCTTATAAAACATCGCTAAATTATTTTCTCTCGAAATATTACTTATATTAAATGAATAAAATCATAGAGTTGCCAAACTAATTAATCTAGGAACTGTTGGACTATTTTAACATTACTATCGACTAGATGGGATTACTATTGATGGTGCTGAATTACCATAAGTGAAAAAAAATTAAATTTCCCCGGTCAATTTTAGCCTATCATGGAAAAGAGAGAGTAAAAAAATTAGAGCAGGGATTTTGGAGAATAAAAAAAATATTAGATTATTTAGTGGAGATGAAATTGAGAGGCTAGGAAGTTTGAAATCCCTGAGGTCCCTTTTTCAAAAAATATATGAAGGCTACCTCTCCTTCTATCACACATTCGGATATAGTATGGATTATTTGAATTTGATGTGTTAAGCATGGATTTTCAGTCCTTCCATCTTTAGAAAGAAAAGATGAGAGAAAATTTTGCTACAACTGGTAGCACGTAAAATAACCTTTCTGACCTTCATCAATTTTTTTATTTAAACAAGGGTATAATTGTAATTCGTAAAATCTACTAAAGTAGATTTTTTTTTTCTCTTTTCTTTCTTCTCTACCACAAAAAAAAAAGGAAAAAAAAAATCACCTTTCTACTATTTTATTTCACATCATTGTATTTCACTTCTCCTTTCTTTCTATTTTCAACCCCTTTTTATTCTTCGTCCTCTCTATTTTTCATCCCACCTACCATTGGTTAGGAATAAAAAACTTGCAAAAAAGAAAAAGAAAAAGTAAAAGACAAAATAATAATAGTAAAAGACAAAATAATAATAATAACAATAAAATTAGAGTGTAAAATGTGTAATGCTGCTAAAATAAGGAGCAATAGTACTAATAACCCAGTTACACAGAAGGCAGCAGCAGCAAAAGATCATGATATACCTTAACGTTGCCAGCTTCTTTGATTGCATGAACAAGCTTGAGTTGGAGGAGGATTTGGTGGCTTCTGATATGGACGCCGGAAATGGCGCAAATAACGACGTCAGCCAGCTTCACTGCGTTAACTAGGCTCTGGTGGTCGTCGAAAGAAGCCTGCACTAGACGAGCTCCTTGCTCCTTAAACGACAAAAGCATTTGAACCTTCTCAATGTCAACTCCAATCTCTGGCCTATGAACGACATACGTCTCGTAACCCTCTGCCAAGCTTGCCTTCACTATTCTCTTCCCTAAGTACCCAGTTCCCCCAACTATCAAAACTCTACTTTTCTCCATATCTCTCTCTCTCTCTCTCTCTCTCTCTCTCTCTCTGTGATCTCTATGTTTCTAATGGAGGTTTTGATTTATAAGATTGTCTCCTTTTTTCGTTGTTGTTGTTGTGTCTAAAGAAGTAGAGTTTGGTGTGAATATTGACCCTACATAATTAAATTAACACGGTCGCTTTGTCGTCAAACCAAAGATTTGAGGTGAATATAATATCTTCATTTGCTGATTATGTACTTTGGAAGGTGGCGAAAGAAAGTTTTGCACGGCAGTATTTTGTGGAAGTCGGAATATAATTTCAAATTGACTAATACCACAACAGTTGCATTCTTGATTCGCACATGTTGCTCAAGTATTATATTATATAATAGAAGATAATGCAAGCCAGAAAAGATCACATTAGAGACCTTGTAAATGGCAAATCATATATTAATTAATGCAAGTCAAAATTAATTAGGACAAAAGTACAAAATAGGGGAATAAATCCTAAAAACCTACCCAAGTAAGGTATGGCACTACAAGAAAAACTACATTTAATGACATATTATTTACGACATGTAGTTTTTGAATGTCGTTAAAAAGTACATACAACGACATCTCCAACAAATATGTTATTAACGACGTTTAAAACAATAATTAACGACATCTATATAGATGTCGTATTAAAGGTCTCCTTTTAACGATAATAGTTTAGTGTCGTTAAATTATTTAACGACAAGTAGGAGATGTCGTCAAAGCCTTGGAGATTCCACGACACTCCTTATAGACGACATCTTGACCAATATCGTCTATAATGGGTGTCGTAGAATCTCTAAAGCTTTGACGACATCTCCTATTTGTCGTTAAATAATTTAACTACACTAAACTATTGTCATTAAAAGGAGACCTTTAATACGACATCTATATAGATGTCGTTAATTATTGTTTCAAATGTTATTAACGCCATGTTTATTGGAGATGTTGTATGTACTTTTCAACGACATTTAAAAACTATATGTCGTGAATAATATGTCGTTAAATGTAGTTTTTCTTATAGTGTGGATATTTATCTTTTTATACTCTCTATTTTAAGTTAATTCAAAAATTATGCCTTCGGTTTTGTACCTTATTGAATTTATACCTTCTCCTAATCAATATTTAATTTTGACCTAAAAATTACCTAAAATACCCTTAAATTGAAAAAAATTGAAAAATAAGAAAACTTTACAAATTTAAAGGAACTTTATAATAAGATTTTCAACTTCAAAAATATATAAAATACCTTAAAAATAGGTGTTTTGTGTGTTTTTATTTTTGTTTTCTTTTTATTTTTTGAAAGTTTTACTTTTTCTCTATTTTATTTAAGGATAATTTGGTCATTTTAAAGGTCAAAATTAGCTATTGACTAAAGTAAGGTATAAATCTATGTATTAAATTTAATTTAAAAGTATAAATTCGACAAAATTTAAAACCAAAGTATAATGTCTGAATAAACCTAAAATACATGGTAAAAATGATAAATAACCCATTAAGGTAACTTATTGATTGGGTGAAGTTAACAAGATTTGATAGAATAAGGTCTAATTTACCGATTATGTTATTGAAACTTGTATTTGGAAGTTATGGATTGTGCTCCTTATTAGCATACTATCTATTCTTTGTTTTTAGTCCGTGGATGTGACGACCAACCTTTTTGGGTAGTCACTTAACTTTTTTAAACATCGTTTCTTAAACATTAATCTTACTTACTTAATAAGAAAAATAGAGAATAATTTTTTTTTCCTTTAACATACTTTTAAAACATGCGTACAAGCTGTTACGACTTTTGTCGCATTTCAAGTTAAGACCTTGCTCAACACTTGACTTTAAAACTATTTCAATCGTTTCTTTAAACTTAATAAGAAACGTAAAATGATTCATAGTTTAAATCTTAACTTTATAATTGCAAAAAAAATTTCGTAAAATATATCTTAAAATTTTGAAAATATTTCTTAAAACTTTGACTATCTTAAAACTTTGAAAACTCCAAATGTTCTTTCATGGGCCACATCCAGTTTCCATGCCATCTTTGCTTTTGTGTATGTAGAGACAAGTTTAAATTGGTCAGCATCAACAACATTAAAATACCATTCAAACCTTTCATGTTCCAGGTGGCAATGTCTAACTCAATAGAGGACCAATCTTTGATGGCCTTAGGTATAACTACACCATCTACTTCAGTTGTTGGTGGTGACTAACAAAGTTCAACATTCTCCAAACATGTTTATTAGTAGACCTGAGGAATGCTCTCATTTGTGCCTTTTGATAGGCACAGTTAGTGCCATCAAGTAGAGGCGGCCTAATAGCGGAACCTCCTCCTCTAAGTTCGTCCATTTGGTCTTGATTTTAAGATCTCATTGTTTGTATGGTGTCCTGCTTTGATACTACTTGTTAGGACCTGACAAAAATACAAATGATGTTCTTAACGTACAGATCATTTTAATGAAAATTAAAAAGATGGAGACAGTGATATGATTTTTTAGCATGGCCAAAAACCCCTATAAAAAAAAACCACTGGTGCTACTCACACCAGAGACAAGAAGGATTCACTATATTAAATTGTGGTTATAAAGTTTGAAATTACAAAAATGCCTAGAATTTACATCACCTTGAAAACCCATGACACTCCTTCTGTGGCTCGCCCTCCCTCAAATCCTCATCCTTCTCCAAGCCGTCTTTGCTCGCCTTCTGTTAAATTGACATACTCTGATCCTTCAAACTACGAATGCCTCATTCTCTGATCTTTTGGATTGGAACTAATGTGCTAAGGCAACATTGGGATGAGAGTGATGTAATAGAGTCGAAAACACTTAGGTTTCTCATTCAATTTTTTCTCTCACATTAAAGCTCTTACTCAAAAGTCATAAGTTGACCTTCTTAAATAAGCAAAGCCTAGGTATAGAAGTGATCAAATACATACTCTTAATTTTAGGGTCGAATCTTAACGAATCCAACAAAAAGATAAAACTCAGTTATTGAAGATAAGCTTGATTATTGCTGAACTAAAATTCTAGAACGTGCTAACGAGTCACAATCTTGCGAATGTCATCCTATCAGCGATCTTCGTGGGCTGTTGATACGCACTGTCAAAACAACTATAATTCAAAACAATTTAGGATTACAAATGTAATATGTTATCTCTAAATTTTAAAACTCAAATGCAATTTGATTTTATCATAAAAATCTCTACAACACTCATATATATTGTTAAGTTAATTTATTAAATTAAGATAGACACAATCAAGTGATCAAAATTAACTTAACCACATTCGAATTCAAAAGGAAAAGAGAATTTTTAGCTCAATTTTGAATTCAAATGCAACATAATATCCAGCCAACATATTTAAATTAGTTAGAGAATATTCCTTTTTTAAATGAACCACACAATCCAAATAAAGATTCAAATATCAAGATGACTTGATACACAAGCATCGTAACAAACCGAATTAAAATGATTTGAAAATCAAATACTACAAATTCAGTAAACACAACCGCGAAATTCAGAGATCATATATAGGTAATTAATTTGAAATTCAAACCACAAAATCTGGAATCTTGAAGCAGATAATCTTATTATTATGCCACCAATAAAACCGACTAAAACAAATTTAAAATTCAATTAAAATATCTGGTAACAATTGTTGGAAACACGGTGCGTAGAAGAATTTTAAAAATTTTCATCAGAGTAATTTTCAAAACACAAGTTTGACAGGTTATATGTATAAATTAAACAGATCTTACAAACCTTTGTGTGAAGATTCTCCGCAGCCTGTGAAGAGAAGTAACGTTCCAGAAGAGCCTCAACCAACTGGTCTTCTTTGTTATTCTCTATCTACAACCGGAGTGAGGGTGGGCTCACACGTACAGCTCTTCCACCGGTGACTCTTATTCCAACCAAGAGAGAGAACCCAAAGCTAGTGTTCGTGATTTGTAAACAAAAGCTCTCAGGGAGTTTTTTAGATGCTCACTAGAAGAGTATCACTCTTAATCTCTCAATTGATCTAAGTAAATCATGAGACTCACTCCCTTTTTATAGCCATTAGTCCTGGGGTCAGTCCTTATCAGATTAGGTCTCAAAAACTCGAAACAGAATCAAGTTCGGATCAATATCTGATAAGATCCGCGTGAAAATACGTAATCTTATCTCCCGCTGATTGGCAGGCCAAACATTCTGATCGGCAGGCCGAACAGGCCCATTCAGCAGGCCGAACAAGTCATTCGGCAGGCCGAACTCTCGAGAAAAAATCTTCGCGAATCTTTTTTTTTTCACCCGAGATTCTAAAGGATAAAGTCTCAATTTTGATTCAAATAACCCAATAGAGAAGATATCTGATCAAAACAAACTTTATCAAGATAATCTCTAAGAAAATAAATCAATTCACAATAATTCTACAAGTTTATCTTGATCTAATTTATCCAAAATTAAATCAACCGATAAACAGACAAGAATTATCTAATCCAATAATTCAACAAGTTTATCTTAAATTAATTTTATTACAAAATTAATTCAACCAATAAACAGACATGAATTATTTGATTCTTACAAATTTTAAACCAATCCGATAAATCCGACATAAGTCACCAATTATTGAAAAAGCACGTCGTGTTGTTATAGGATTTTATGAGCTAGCAAAGGGGACCAAAATGTACCTATAAAGTTCAAGCTCATGACAATTATGAAACCCAATATCCCAGATATACATTTCACAATTATCAACTCCAACGCTACTCCACTAAAAGCTTGGAGCTGCACTCTCGAACTTTACAGAATTACAAAGCTCGTGTAACTAAGTCTCCATGACATATCAAAGTGTATCGTATCCCCACATGATAATCCATAATCGACTTAAGGACAAGTTCTGTCTTACCTTCCTGATTATTTTTATCTTACGTTCCATAGTCTCACCATTAGAAAACTTACCATCCAAAGATAGTATACCATTCGGTTACACCTATATATCCAAATGGTTAAGCACTCCAATTTTTCAATTACAAGACAACGCATATAAGAGGATATCATTACTCCTAAAGAGGAGCTATGGATTCCATATCTATGAATAACAAGTCTACGCCATCAAGAGTCATGCCTCCAACGTATCGGCATGCGTACCACTATTGAGATGTGGGAGTCAGCCATTGGCACATCAAAAGACACAAGTCGAGACAACGGGCCCACTATTCATCTCAGGATTAAGATACAATACAATTGATTGTCTAAAGTGAATCGATTTGCCAAGACAGAATTATTAATCCAAATCAATTCACTTTATGTCCCGATCCAACACATCGTCACCTATGACAACGCGCCAACGTTTCTATTCACGGAGTCCAACTCCGATGGTCAAGACAAACCATCTCCCTAAAAAAGGGATATAGACAACATAACAATCTTTACATGAGCAAAGCGCCCAACTTTATTCCTTCGATTGTGGATCATATGTTTTAGACCGTCACCTTAAGAATCGTGTCTTCCGCATAATCAATCCATCATATGCCCAATTCTTAAGGTTTAGACTGACAGTCTCAGACTACTGTTTGCTTATTATACATTCAACAAACATGAACGTAAAGAGGACAAGATTTGGTATATATAAGAATAAATTCTTTATTGATAAAAAATGTCTCCAAAAAAAATTATTACATTTTTACTCCTTAGGGCATACATGTCTAACAATCTCCCGCTTGCACTAAGTGAATAAATGCAGCAAATTTCGCATCCCCATAGCTTCCACATTCCTCTCGAAGACTCTCCCAGTAAGTATCTTCGTAAATGAATCAGCTAAATTGTCCTCTGACGCGATCTTGCACATCGTGACATGCCCTCCCTCAACGAAGTCCTTTATCACATGATATTTTCAATCAATATGCTTACTTTTCTTGTGAAATCTTGGTTCCTTAGCGTTAGCTACCACTGCACTGTTATCACAATACAGTGATACCGCTTTATCCATACCAGGAACTACTTCAATATCCCCAAGGAACTTGTGGAGCCACACAGCTTCTTTCGAAGCATCACTAGCCCCCACATACTCGGCCTCCATCGTTGAATCTAAAGTGCAATCTTGCTTCGCAATTCTCCAACTGATGGCACCGCCAGCCAGAGTAAACACAAACCCCGAAGTCGATCTCCTAGAATCCAGACAGGACTGAAAATCTGAATCAGTGTATCCTAGAGGAGTTAAGTCATCACCTGAATACACAAGCATATACCCTCGAGTCCTTCTCAGGTACTTGAAAATATGCTTTACTACAACCCAATGGTTTGGTCCTGGATCCGCCCGAAATCAACTTACAATCCCGACCGCATAGCTAATATCCGGTCGTGTGTAAAGCGTGGCATACATGAGACTACCCACTGCCGAAGCATAAGGCACCTTCTTCATGTATTCTCTTTCTTCATAAGACTTTGGAGAGTCTTTCTTAGAAAGAGTAATTCCAGACCTAGATAGTTGCCCACCTTTCTTGGAATCCTGCATTGCAAACCTCCTGAAAATTTTATTTATGTAGATGGCCTGTGACAAAGCTATCATTTTGTTCTTCCTATCCTAAAAGATCAACAAAATTAGCCTCACCCAAGTCCTTCATGTCAAACTGCTTGGTCAACCATAATTTGACCGATGACAATGCCCCAACGTCATTGCCAATTAACAGAATGTCATCCACATAGAGCAGTAGAAAAACCACCTTCTCATCCTTAATGTGTTTGTAAACACATGGTTCATCCACATTTTGTGAGAACCCATAAGTCTTGATCACTTGATCAAATCTTATGTTCCAAGAACGGGAAGCCTGCTTAAGTCCATAAATTGACTTCAGCAGCTTACAAACCTTACCCTCTTGACCCGCAACCTTGAACCCGTCTAGTTGTTCCATATAAATGGACTCATCAAGATAGCTATTCAAAAAAGCCGTCTTGACATCCATCTGCCAAATCTCATAGTTGAGAGCGGCAGCTATGGACAAGAGAATCTGGATGGACTTAAGCATGGCTACAGGCGAAAAGGTTTCCTCATAATCGATTCCTTCCTTTTGAGTATAACCCTTAGCTACCAGTCTAGCCTTAAAGGTTTCGACCTTTCCATCCACTCCTCTTTTTCTCTTGTAAATCCACTTACACCCTATGGGTTTTATCCCTTTGGGAAGATCCACAAGCTTCCAGACTCGATTAGTCTCCATAGACTTCATCTCTATGTTCATGGCCTCTGTCCAGAGTCTTGAATCAACATCCTCTATAGCTTCTGCGTAAGTATAAGGATCCCTGTCATGTTCATCTGGTTCAACCAAAAAGACTTCCCCATTGAACATATACCTCTCAGGTTGACGCCCGATCCTCCCACTACGCTGAAGCCCCTGAGATTGTTGTTCATGTTTGTTTGGTTTTTCTACACCGATTGGAATGGTTTCGTTTGGAACCTCTGGAGTGAACAGATCACCCCTTAACTTCTCAAGCACCACTTTGCTTCGAGGTTTAAAGTCGTCCATGTAACTCTCCTCAAGGAAAGTTGCATTAATTGAAACCACGACTTTATTTTCTTTTGGGTTATAAAAATAACCCCCTTTGGTCCCTTTTGGATATCCTACAAACATGCAAACTTCCAAACGTGCTTCCAACTTATTCGGATCCTTAAACAGGACATGAGCTGAACATCCCCATATGTGAATATGGTTGAAGGATGTCTTCCTTCTTGTCCACAACTCATGAGGAGTTTTAGGGACTGATTTTGAAGGCACATTGTTCAAAAGATAACATGCAGTTTGTAGTGCATATCCCCAAAAGGATAAAGGTAATGATGAATAACTCATCATGGACCTAATCATGTTCAACAAAGTCCTATTCATTCTCTCCGCTACGCCATTCTGCTACGGAGTTCCCAGCGTAGTCAAATAGGATAAAATCCCATTCTCTAACAAGTGTCTCAAGAACTCATCAGAAAGGTATTCCCCACCTTGATCAAATCGAAGTGCCTTTATGGGTCTACCCAATTGCTTTTCCACTTCAGTCCGAAACTCCCTGAACTTATCATAAGTTTTGTTTTTGTGGCGCATCAGGTACACATGCCTATATCTTGAGTAATCGTCAATAAAAGTGACGAAGTACTCATACCCTCCTCGTGCCCAGATGTTCATCGGTTCGCAAACATCACTATGCACAAGTTCTAGAACCCCTTCGGCCCTATTGCCCTTAGACCCGTATAGTCTTTTGGTCATTTTACCCTCCAAACAAGATTCATATTGAGGTATAGATTCCACCTTTAAGTGACTTAAAGGTCCATCCCTTACCAACCTTTGAATCCTATTCAGGTTAATATGGCCAAGGTGCAAATGCTAAAGATAAATCTTATTAGAGTGAGAAGTTTTAAGTCTTTTTGAGTCATTATCATTTATCTCAGCATTAAGCAATAAGTCCATCTTAGGTTTGATAAAATATAGATTATTTTGCATCCATCCAGAACAGATAAAAGATTTGTTTTTACGAATCATCACTTTTTCATTAAAAGATACCACGTAGGAGTCTTTAAATAAAAAAGATACAGAAATTAAATTCCTTTTAAATTTAGGAGCATAAAAACAATCTCGCAAAATTAAATTCCCATAAGTATCAAAGTAAAGATGGACATCTCCCATTGCTTCCGCTGAGACCAAGGATCCATCGCCCATTCAAAGCGTTAAGTCTTCATGTAGTAGACTTCTCGTTTCTTTGAATCCCTGCAGAGAAACACAAACATGATTAGCTGCACCAGAATCTATGACCCAGATGTCATTAGATTCCTCAACCAAATAAGTTTCTAAATATAGAAGGTCACACCTACCTCCCTTAGAAAGGAAGTCCTTGCAATGCTTCTTTATATGCCCGACCTTACCACAGAAGAAGCACTTAAGCTTCTTTGGGTTCTTCTTCTTATTCTTCTTGCTCGTGGTAGCAGCAGGAATAGAAGACTTCCTGTTCTTGGCTCGTTACTTCTTTCCATTCCCAGAGTTAGGATTGGAACCAGAAGCAGCTACCATGTTTGCCTCACCACAAGTAGAAGACTCCCTGATCAGCAGTTCGCACTCCTGTAACTGTTTCATCAGTTCTGTCAAGGTCATATCCTGTCTATAACTTAAATTAAAAGTAGCTCTAAACGGAATAAATTCCTTAGACAGAGTCTCAAAGACCATAGTCATCTGAGTTTCAGCATCAATGTCGGCTCCATTAGTTTGAGCCTCAACGAGGTAACCTATGAACAACATCATGTGCTCCTTTATAGATGTCCCCGATCTCTATCTACAGTTTAAGAGCTTCTGAAGCACCCCTTGCCGCTTTGTTATGGCCTGGCCTCCGAATATATCTTCAAGATTATCCAAGATCTGCTTCGCAGTCTCATAATCCTGATGTTGAGCCTGCAGCATGTTGTTCATGCTAGCCATAACATAGCAGCGGGCCTGATCATTAGCATCTTTCCAGCGATCGTATGCTTGGAATTGCTCATTACTTGAGTCTCCCGTAGGCTCGGGAGGACAAGGAGTTGTCAGTACATATTTCAGTTTCTCAAAGGATAGGACGATGTCCAGGTTCCGTTTCCAATCGTTATAATTCTCATCGGTTAATTGGTTTTTGTCAAGTATCGATGATAAAGCGTTTTTAGACATTTTCAATCTATAATAAAGAATCATATACCAAACATAAGCAAACATATATAATAATTTAGTAAGATAACACAATCATGTAAAATCATACAAATGTGTTTATGTGTCAAAACCTTGAAAATATCACAACCTTACAACGATAATTCCCAACTCAGAATTCAACAAGCTCCTAGGGGAGTCATGCCAAATTCAATCAGGAGCATGGATCCCCTCCTGATTAATATATGCCATCCAGGACCCGTATGATCCAGCATATACTAATAATCGTTTCTTTGGCCATTAACTTTATTAACAGAGCTCCTAGGGGAGGTTAATAATAGAATTAACGTGAGTGTAGAACCATCGTTTTAATATTGTATCCATGATTTATAATCACCACCTTGGGGTGTGCAACCATAAATCATACTAAAATACCTTATCTTTTCAGAGATCCAATCTAGTACATGATAGAAATCCCTTCCTAGGGGTCGGGACCACCATGTTCTTCCTATGGACCAACGATGGAGGCCTTAGGTCCTCTCTTCGAAAACCTTCTCCCACTCAATATTTTGAAGTCAATGTTTTATTTTAAAATTATGCATGAACAATTTTAATATGAGCGGCACTCCCTATCCTATATGACAGGTTATCAATATACATAGTAAATCATATTATAATGCAGACAAGCAAAGCAATCAAGCAAAGCTATAAGCAAAATAATAATAGCCGTAATATTATGGTTCCACCCTAGAGAATAGAAAAAAAAAAACAAAGATTACAAGAGAATAATCGAGACATTTATCGATTCTTCATCCTTGAATCCTCAAGCTGTATCCTTCTTCATGCAATACCATTTTCAAGTCTTCAATCCCGTTATGAATCAAAAAACTTCATATTTCCAGTCATATCCAAATTTAATGTTTCTCATAATCGTCTCAAAAATAAAATTAAAACTGCACCTGGAAAAATTGCACCTTTTCTGGACACTTGGCAGCTCTCGGTCGGTAGGCCGATCTGGGTGATCGGCCTGCCGGTCATGAAGGTTCGGCCTGCCGAACTGAAAGTTCAGCCTGTCGGTAGAGCACCCCAATTTCTGCCCCACTGTCGGCCTGCCAGACCACACGTCCGGCCTGTCGATCTGTGACCATCGGCCTGCCGAACTGTGACGTCCGGCATGCCGACCGAGCAGGAAAAATTATTCCAGAAAATACAACTTTAATGCAATTTATCAATTTTATTTTCAACAATTCAAAAACATAAAATTAGAGACTCAGGAAATACTTGAGGGCGCCATCATTATTCTTCTAGATCCGTCTTCTAGATCCGTCTTCTCTGAATAATTATTTAATTACAAAAAATTCTTACAAATTTAAAATTAAATAACAATTCCTAGACGGAGATGATAGTCCGCCATCTAATTACATGAAAAACCTAGATACATATTCTAACCTCTAAGGAACCATAACCGATATTAATTAATTAATAAATAATTAAACAACAATTTAATCAACCATAATTAATTAATAAACATTCACCACATAATCCATGACAACATATATATTATATAGAAACCTAGAGTGCCATCTCTCTATAAAATTCAATTCAAGCATAGGAGAGATAGAGATCACAAAATTTATGCATATAACATGATCACAAACTTGTAAATTTATGTAAAAACTATGGCTCTGATACCAATTGTTGGAAACACGGTGCGTAGTGAAATTTTAAAATTTTCATAAGAGTAATTTTCAAAACACAAGTTTGACATGTTATATGTATAAATTAAACAGATCTTACTAACCTTTGTGTGAAGAACCTCCACAGCCTGTGAAGAGAAGTAACGTTCCAGAAGAGCCTCAACCAACTGGTCTTCTTTGCTATTCTCTATCCACAACCGGAGTGAGGGTGGGCTCACACGTACAGCTCTTCCACCGGTGACTGTCCTTCCAACCAAGAGAGAGAACGCAAAGCTAGTGTTTGTGATTTGTGAACAAAAGCTCTCAGAGAGTTTTTTAGATGCTCACTAGAAGAGTATCACTCTTAATCTCTCAGTTGATCTAAGTAAATCATGAGACTCACTCCCTTTTTATAGCCATTGGTCCTGGGGTCAGTCCTTATCAGATTAAGTCTCAAAAACTTGAAACAGAATCAAGTTCGGAGTAATATCTGATAAGATCCGTATGAGAATGCGTAATCTTATCTCCCGCTAATCGGCAGGCTGAACATCTTGATCGGCAGGCCGAACAGGCCCATTCGCAGGCCGAACACGTCATTCGACAGGCCAAACTCCCGAGAAAAAATCTTCGCGAATCTTTCATTTTCTACCCGAGATTCTAAAGGATAAAGTCTCAATTTTGATTCAAATAACCCAATAGAGAAGATATCTGATCAAAACAAACTTTATCAAGATAATCTCTAAGAAAATAAATCAATTCACAATAATTCTACAAGTTTATCTTGATCTAATTTATCCAAAATTAAATCAACCGATAAACAAATAAGAATTATCTGATCTAATAATTCAACAAGTTTATCTTAAATTAATTTTATTACAAAATTAATTTAACCAATAAACAGACATGAATTATTTAATTCTTACAAATTTTAAACCAATCCGATAAATCCGATATAAGTCACCAATTATTGGAAAAGCACGCCGTGTCATTACAGGATTTTGTGAGCTAGCAAAGAGGACCAAAATGGACCTATAAAGTTCAAGCTCATGACAATTATGAAACCCAATATCCCAGATATATATTTCACAATTATCAACTCCAACGCTACTCCACTAAAAGCTTGGAGCTGCACTCTCAAACTTTATAGAATTACGAAGCTCGTGTAGCTAAGTCTCCATGACATATCAAAGTGTATCGTATCCCTATATGATAATCCATAATCGGCTTAAGGACAAGTTCTGTCTTACCTTCCCGATTATTTTTATCTTACATTCCATAGTCTCACCATTAGAAAACTTACCATCCAAAGATAGTATACCATTCGGTTACACCTATGTATCCAAATGGTTAAGCACTCCAGTTTTTTAATTACAAGACAACGCATATAAGAGGATATCATTAATCCTAAAGAGGAGCTATAGATTCCATATCTATGAATAACATGTCTACGCCATCAAGAGTCATGCCTCCAACGTACCAGCATGCGTACCACTATTGAGATGTGGGAGTCAGCCACTGGCACATCAAAAGACACAAATCGAGACAACGGGCCCACTATTCATCTTAGGATTAAGATACAATACAAGTGATTATCTAAAATGAATCGATTTGCCAAGACAGAATTATTAATCCAAATCAATTCACTTTATGTCCCGATCCAACACATCGTCACCTATGACAACGCACCAACGTTTCTATTTACGGAGTCCAACTCCGATGGTCAAGACAAACCATCTCCCAAAAAGGGATATAGACAACATAACAATCTTTACATGAGCAAAGCGTCCAACTTATTCCCTCGATTGTAGATCATATGTTTTGGACCGTCACCTTAAGAATCGTGTCTTCCGCATAATCAGTCCATCATATGCCCAATTCTTAAGGTTTAGACTGATAGTCTCAGACTACTGTTTGCTTATCATACATTCAACAAACATGAACGTAAAGAGGACAAGATTTGGTATATATAAGAATAAATTCTTTATTGATTAAAAATGTCTCCAAAAAACATATTACATTTTTACTCCTTAGGGCATACATGTCTAACAACAATAGACTTGCAGGAAATTAATACATAATAATTTAACACATTTTGAATCCCAAGAAGTCAACAAAAATTCAACGTTTAAATTTATACATGTGTAAGGTTCGAAACTAACAATATATACATAAATGTTGAAGTAAAATCACTATAAAAGGGGTCCAACTTAAATTGTTAGTTTAGTTTAGTTTGAAGTAAATATTTTACTAAAAACCAATTCAAGCTGTAATAGCCGCTCCTATTGAGTTGAGTTGGACTAAACCCGTGAAACAAATATGGCCCTTGTTTTTTATGTATTAAACGAAAATTACAGGTTATTCAAATAGTTCGATTAATTGCTTAATAGAATAAGAGGAAAAAATAAATTATAATACTGTGCACAGATTGAACAAAGAACTTTAGGAACAGATGTGGTGGAATTAATATTTTCTAATATAAACCAAACATTTATCAAGAAAAGAAAAAGAAAAAAGAGAGAGAATTAAAAAAGGCTTTTATTTCTTAAGTTGGGAATTATAGTACTATACCAACAGTTGCAATGTTCAGTGCAAGAAAAAAAAAAAAAAAACAGTGAATTGCTATACAACACATCTGGTTCCTTCCATTCGCGCTTTTCATTGGTTCCTGTTTAGTCTTTTATCAGGTTAGATGAAGGTGAATGGATGGAGCGGCTTACGGCTCTCATGTTCCTGTTGGGGTGCCAGAAATTCCTTCGCTTTTGAAGCTGAATTACGGCCATTAATTTCAAGTATCAGTATCAAGGTATAAACCTTCAAATTGAAAGTGATTCTACTTGTGTGGTCCGTCTTCTTTATTCTTGTACATAGTATGCAGGTTTAATGGAAGTTTAAAAACTAAATAATACTTCGGCCTAACTCAACTTAATTAATATCTCATATAATCAAGTTGTTAATAAGTTGGCTTAGAAGTGATTCGAGCTAATAGTGTAAATTGTGTTTGACAGTTCAAGATTTTTGCGGATCATTTATTCATAGGGATATAGTTGGTCTTCCTAGTTACAAATTTGCTTAGAATGTTGAGATTGAGTTTTTTTTTTTTTTCTTTTTTGATTTTCCACTGAATTTAACTTAGAAGGTTTTAATGAGGCTTAATTTGTAATAGCATTGGCATGGAGTTAGTCTTGTGCTTGACCTAGTGCACAACTCTACCTAGTTTTTTTGGAAACTATATTTAGTTCAGTCACTCCTTATCGGTGGCCATTGTTTTGGGGAACTTTAGACATTTACCACAAATAGGAAGCTTGAATTGAAATTTGACACAACAAAAAAACTATTTGAAAAAATTTCACACTACCACATCAATTTATTTAGTATATTTCCCAACTTATTACTTTTTCTAAGGCAATTCCATTGCACACGTTAGATAGAGCAATTGAAAACAAAACCTAAACTAATTTAGGGTATTTTAGTCTACACAGTCACTATTTTTTAACCATTATGGTAGAAATTACAAGAGTATTCAATCCACACAAAAAATTAGTAACATTCTTCCTAATTTTCTCTTATTTTGTCAGTTATATTGCATTTGTGCTTAATAATATCTCACTATTTGGTATTTTTCTTCTTATTAATATATTAAAATTGAGGGTTTGATAACAATGGGTCATCTAATGGGTGCTAACCTAATTGAGATTTACTAGTTGCCCCAATTATCCTCTCTCATTCACTTAAAAAAAAAAAAAAAAAAACCACTGATGTTAGTTATCTTCTTCAAAAAGAAAGAAAAAAAAAAAAAAGGAAGGAATGTGAGTACCTTTCAAGTATCTATCATTTATTTAGATGCTATCAATTATTATTATCTCACACATAAATTCGGCCAAAAGACAACATTTTTGTAAGAACAAGTACTTTAGTTATAAAAATACGAAATTCATATAACTAAAGGAAACACTTATAATCAAAACTTTTTATGCTGAGACTAGATTAAAAAATTTTAGCAACTATGGTTTTGTAGCGACAACATGACGACGCATGAGGTTTGAAGTTATATAGTGTTTGGAAAACTTAATTTTAACTCAAACATTGTAAAGCTCTCGTATGTTACAGTATAAAATAAAAATATAATATAACATAAAGCTTTTATATGTCACAGTCTTTCAGTTTTAACTTTTAGTTTCATCCTACTGTCGTCATTAAAATTTTTTGGGACTAAAAGTCACTTCTTTTACAATTTACATATACACGGTGCCTTGGTCTTATTCTATCATCATTTTATCCAGTAGAAATCGATTGGAATTGACTCCTTTCAAAAAGGGGGTCAAGCTCCCCCAAATTTTCATTGCCAAGCTTTGGCCCTATAATTTTTATAAAGTATCAATTATGCCCTACTCCAATTTAAAACACTGTTTAAACGCTACAAATCTTATAAAACATCAATTACGTCCCAAACTCACTTACATTTAGTTTAGCCTTAAAGTTCTCATGAAATATAAATTGTACCCTATTTTAAAAAAAAAATTATAATTGTGCTCCAACTAAATAATTAAAATATATATTCATCCATATTTAATAAAAAGAAATCTCATTTTTTTACATAATACTCCACTGAAATATATATATATATATATGTGGCTCCACTGAGTGAAAACTTTTAAAATAAATGAACCTCATATGGGAGTCCCTTCTCTTTCTATTACTGCTTTCAGATATGTGCATTTAGAAATGAAAGCAATAACGAACAAATTTGATTCGACACCCCACTAGCTTGCCACTAACTCCATCAACATCTTTCTCTCATTTAAAACACACCTAGTCAAATAAGACCATCTTTCGGTTTGGTGACTTATTTTTTTAATTTTATGTATTCCATTCTCAGCGATCCCATCCCGTGAGTGGCCAAGAGGGCCCACTTGGCGACTTGGAGTCTCTGCAGGAAATGCAGAAGTTGCTTAAAGTCGTCCGGCTGATACCCCACTCGAGTGGTTGAGCTCTGCCAAAATCATTCCAGGCGTATTTGTTTCAAGTATTTGAGTAGAGTATTTGAATGAAAATTTAAATTTTTATGAGAGAAAATACTGTAGTAAAATAATTCGAACCGTGATTCAAATATCCAACTAAACGGGTCCTTCATTTTTTTGTTTTTTTGTCACGATATTGTTTCTATTTTATTTATACAATAAAATTTCTTTGACGCGAAAATAGAAAAAAAAAAAGAGAGAAAAATTAAAGATGGAATTACTGGACAGCTTCCTAATTAAACTAACGGATCAAAGATGCAAGGTGACTAGCAACTTATCTCAAGCTTCCACTTTTATAGTTTCCCGGGAAAAAAAAAAAAATTGTATCCTCTTTTGTAGGTATTGAAACGAAGTCAATTTCTAGGTTGAAGACTTCTGCATCTCTTCCTCTGTAAGCTTCTCTCAAACAACTTCTATTTGCAATAGAATGTTGTTAGGTGGTTTGAAGTACATCTAAGAGAGATTGTAATATGTCTCTTTTATTTTCTAAGATCAAAGACAAAAAAAGTTATAAAAATATACATGCTGATGTATTTTGAGTCAACGCCTAACACCATAGTACCAAAATTCAAGGTCCTAGATCTAGAGACGAGCAAACAGCATTTCGAGGCAAAGAGCCCAACACCTTGGCGCTAGGTCAAGACGAGCAACACAACATTTCGGGGCAGAGAACCTAGCACCTAGGTGCTGAGTTGAGGCCGCTTCGGCGCTGTGATGTGTCACGCCCCGAAGTACGGGAGGTGACGTGGCGAAATATTTAGATTAATTAAAAGAGAATTTAATTAAAAATCGAGAGTTTGAGAATCAAATTAAATAAAAATTAAGAAGATTTTCCACCACATTTTATAAAAGAATTTATAAATATTAAGCAGGTAATAAAAATTAAATAAAAACCACGAATATGGGTTCCACAACCCACAACTTGTGCACACACATGGTTCTGACAATATCATAAATACAATTACAGTCCAGGTACAAATGAAGTTAAAGTCTTACATGCCTTGATTAATAATACAGAATATAAATAAACTCTCCTATTGCTCCTGAGTTCGATCCGAAGAATCTTCTCCAAACCTAAATGGAAGACCACCTAGATGGGGGAAATTTAAAACAATAAAACGTGAGCGAAAGGCTCAGTAGGACTATGTTTTATAAAATAGTTTAATGCAAAGAAATATAGCATCATTAGAAGTTATTCAAAGGAAACTTAAATAAATAAATAAATAAATAAATAATTTGAGTAGAACCGTTCTGTCACAGAACAGTCCACTCGTCAAATCAAAACACCAATTTACTTTTACCTAGGCAAACCATGATATCACCACCGTAGTGGCCCAGCTGGGTTTCGGGACCTGCCCCCAAGGTCGATCGCTACACGACCCGATCTCTGATATGGCATCATGCCCATGTGTTTATTATCATTATCATTCAAAACCCAATTACCGAGTGTTGTCAATTACATTTATTATGAAACTCATTTCAGGTCACGGTATATTAAAATATAACCGATAAAACCATTTCCAAACAACCGTTGAAAACATTTTGATAGAAATCCTTTTCAAAGCCAAATCATTTCAAAACCAGGCTATCAAAGAAATAGGATAGAAGTCCTACCTCAATACTTGTACCGGTACCCCACACCGCAATCCCGGTCCGCTATACGTTAGCTCCACGGAACCACGAATGATCCTAGATACAAGCTAAGTCGATCAATATCTAGTTCGAGACATTCTATGTTACTAAATCATTTCATGATGTCCTAGTGTGCCATTTGTACCTTTAAAATCATCCTATAAGGTTGGGATTTAAATCTGGGTTCAAAACAGTAAAAACGGGTAAAAATCACAAAATTTTCCATGCCTCGGTCGGCCTGCCGGACGCCCTGCTTCGGCCTGCCGAACTGCACAGTTCGGCCTGCCGGAAGCAAAGTTCGGTCGGCCGAACATTTCCCCAGATTCGGCCTGCCGGTCGGAAGAACACCGGCCTGCCGATCATCACTCCGGCCTGCCGAACACACAGTTCGGCCTACCGAACTGGGAAAATCCAGAAATCCCAGCCACGGGTTTCTCGATCCCCAAAATCCAAATCTTGTTTCCAACCTGTTTTTCTCAAATCCTAGGCATGAAAAACAATTATAGTTGATAGAAAAACATTCTAGAACATGTTTGGAATCATTTAAACAAAATTTTGACTCAAAATCCTCAAAAATCCGAAAATGAGAAAATGAGGGGAAAAATGAAAAATCTTGAATTCAATCCGTTTTTCTTCAATCTAAGCTTAGATTCTAGTTGTTCTAAGTTCATTTAACTCAAACACAAGGTTTTCTAAGCTTAAACAAACCTAGATTTCAAAAATGCACAAAATTTTTGTAAAAAGTTTAGAAATTTCGAATCTAACCTCGAATCGAAGCTTCAATCCGCGTTCTCGGTTGCCGAATCACGTCCACGAGCTTCCTCCTTGCTATTCGGAAGCTTGGATTCGAAATGGAGTTCAAAAATTTGAGAGAGAATTGAGAGAGAGGGAGGCTGCCGAGAGAGATGAGAGAAGGAGAGAGAGAGGTGTTGCGGGAGAGTGAGGAGAGAGAGAGAGAAGAGGAAAATAAATAGAGAAAATCAGTGGGCGGTTTTACTGTGCGAAAACCATGTGCCGCCCACGGTTTTGTAAAACAAAGTATTTTTAACATTTTACAAATTGTTGTGTTTTAAAACTCAAAACATCATTTTAAAACAATAAGAAATCTTTTGAACACATCAATTTAACAAAACAACCAAAATTCAAAATCCAACCCAATAATCTGATTAATGTTAAAACGTTAATTATGGCACACTAATTCATCATTTACATTACATTAACATTAAATAAATTTCGGGGCGTTACAGCTCTCCACCCCTAAAAGAAATTTCGTCCTCGAAATTTACAACTCATCTCAAAAGCAAAACAAATGCGGATACAATTCCCGCATACTCGACTCTAATTCCCAAGTGGCTTCATCAACCCCATGATGCTGCCACACGACTTTTACCAACGGTATCTCACGACGACGCAAGCTAATCACTTTCCGGTCGATAATCTGAATCGACACTTCTTCGTACGTCGTATCCTCCTGAACCTGCACATCGCGAAACGAAACTATCTTATCCTGCCCAGGTGGACATTTCCTAAGCATCGACACATGAAACACATCGTGCACATGAGAAAGTTCGGGCGGAAGATTAAGCCGATAAGCGACCACACCAACACGCTGAGTGATCTCGAACGGCCCAATATACCTCGGCGCGAGCTTCCCACTCACTCCGAACCGCATAGTTCCCTTACGAGGCGACACCCTCAAGAGAACAAAATCTCCAACCGCGAATTCTAAGGGTCTACGTCTCCTATCCGCGTAGCTCTTCTGCCGACTCTGAGCTACCCTCAATCGATCTCGAATCACCGCGACTTTCTCGTTGCTATCACGAATCTCTTCCGGCCCAAGAATAACTCTATCTTCCGGCTCGGCCCAACACACAGGTGACCAACACGGTCGCCCATACAATGCCTCAAATGGTGCCATACCGATACTCGCCTGATAACTGTTGTTGTACGCGAACTCCGCCAAATGCAAACATTGCTTCCAATTCCCGCCGAAGTCCAACGCACAAGCACGCAACATATCCTCGAGAACCTGAATAACCCGCTCAGACTGCCCATCAGTCTGAGGATGAAACGCCGTACTAAAGTTCAAATCCGTACCCAAAGCCTCTAGAAAAATCCTCCAGTACTTAGCATTAAACCTGGTGTCTTGATCAGAGGTGATGGATAAAGGAACTCTATGCAATCTCACAATGTTCTGCATATACAACTCCCCGAGAATCTTCCTAGAACACGTCGACCTAAACGGAATGAAATGCGCCAATTTCGTCAACCTGTCGATCACAACCCAAACTGCATCATGCCGCTGCTCCGTCCTCAGCAAACCTGTGAGGAAATCCATCGTCATATGCTCCCATTTCCACCCTGGAATAGGAAGCGGCTGAAGCTGACCTGCAGGCTTCTGATGCTCAGCTTTCACCTGAAGACACGTCGAACACTTGGCCACGTACTCACGAACATCTTTCTTCATGCCTCTCCACCAATACTGCCTCTTCAAATCACGATACATCTTGGTGCTCCCTGGATGAATAGCAAACTGAGACCTATGAGCTTCGTCTAGAACGGCTTTCGTCACCTCGACGATAACTGGAACTGCAAGACGCTCCCGAAAGTACAACGATCCATCTGCATGCACGCTCCATTCTTCAAACTGCTCCCCGTTCTGAATCCGCGACCAAATCCCCTGCAAATGCCGATCCTGCCACTGGCTTTGCTTCACCGTCTGAACGAGAGTTGGAGTTGCTTCCACATGATATAACGAAACTCGATCACCATCTTCATGATACAGTAGCCGATACTCACTCACTGTCGCATCCCTGCTCCAGTCCTCAAAAATCAAACAAGCGAGAATCCCTGAAGACTTCCTGCTAAGCGCGTCCGCTACCACATTAGCTTTCCCGGGATGATACTACAAAGCGAAATCATAATCCTCCATGTACTCTACCCATCTGCGCTGCCTCAAATTGAGATCCCTCTGAGTGAACAAATGCCTCAAACTCTTGTGATCGAAGAAGACCTGAAACGACGCACCATACAAGTAACATCTCCAAATCTTCAGCGTGTAAATCACCGCCGCAAGCTATTTAGAGTAGGATAATTCCGCTCGTAAGGTCGTAGCTGTCTCGATCCGTACGCAACCACACGTCCATGCTGCATCAACACGCATCCGAGTCCGCGCCCTGAAGCATCCGCATAAACCTCATACGGCTCGTCACTGCTAGGAATAACCAACACTGGAGCTGAAGTCAACCGGTTCTTCAATTCCTGAAAAGCAAGCTCACAATCTTCATCCCACTCAAACCTGACATTTTTCTTGATCAATCTCATCAACGAAGTTGCAATCTTCGAAAAGTCCTTTACAAATTTCCTGTAATATCCAGCAAGACCTAAGAAGCTGCGAATCTCCGCTACATTCCTTGGTCGTTCCCACTCCAATATAGCTTCAATCTTGGATGGATCCACTGAAATACCATGCTCCGAGATGACATGACCTAGAAACTTGACCTCAGTCAACCAGAACTCACATTTTCCCTCTTAGCATACAACTGGTGCTCCCGCAGAGTCTGAAGCACGATCCGAAGATGCTGCTCATGCTCCTCCCAAGTCTTAGAATACACAAGAATATCATCGATGAACACGATCACAAACTGATCCAGATACGGCCTAAATACCCTGTTCATCAGATCCATAAAAGCTGCCGGAGCATTCGTCAACCCAAACGACATAACCAGGAACTCGAAATGCCCATACCAAGTCCTAAAAGCTGTCTTGGGAATATCCTCTTCCTTGATCCTGAGCTGATGATAACCTGAACGCAAATCAATCTTCGAGAAGTATCGCGAACCTCCCAACTGATCAAATAGCTCATCAATCCTAGGCAAGGGATACTTGTTCTTCACCGTAACACGATTTAGCTGCCGATAATCCACACATAACCTGAGAGTCCCATCGTGCTTCTTAGCGAACAAAACTGGTGCTCCCCACGGAGATGTGCTATTCTGAATATATCCTTTATCAGCAAGCTCCTGAAGTTGCTTCCTCAATTCCTTCATTTCTGCCGGCGCCATCCGATAAGGTGCCATAGAAATCGGTGATGTCCCTGGAAACAACTCGATACCAAACTCAATCTCCCGATGCGGTGGTAATCCTGGCAACTCGTCGGGGAAAACATCCTCGAACTCATCAACCACCGAAATCATTGCACTACCTTTCAAAATATAGGGCTCGCAATCTAGATTGGCAAGAAAAGCAAAACAATCTAGATTCCTTCGCCCTCCTAGACATGACTTCATGAGACGCTCACTCATTAACCAATCACCACCACTCTGGTAAGTGATTACCGTCCCCCTATCAGACACTAGGGTCACTTTTCTAAGTTGACAGTCCACAACTGCACTATATCTGGACAACCAGTCCATCCCTAAAATCACATCATAGCAACTCATGGGGAGTATAATCAAATCACTTTTCAAAATCTCATCCCCAATCTTTATTTTACAGGATTTACACACACAATTTACACACACCAGCCCCAAGGGAGAAGTTATAGCTAGGGGTTCATTAAACTCTTCTATCTCTAACCCAAGGCATATACAAAAGAACTCGAAATGAGAGAATGAGAGGCACCGGTAT
Source organism: Artocarpus heterophyllus (assembly GCA_025403435.1). NCBI lineage: Eukaryota > Viridiplantae > Streptophyta > Magnoliopsida > Rosales > Moraceae > Artocarpus > Artocarpus heterophyllus. The sequence goes on from CM046343.1 coordinate 23,520,776, forward strand.
CAAATAAAACGCGAGCTAAAGATCTGGAAACCAAGATCATACCGTCAACAACTGCGTTACTAGTCTGAGAATCTGACCCTCCAGATGCCATTGCATGAACCTGCACTGGCGCTTTCCCTTTTCCTCTACCGACATTACTGGGTCCTGGATTACTCGGCCGATGCTGCTGAGATGGAGATGATTGCACGCTACCTGTACTCGGCGCTCGATATTGAGGAACACTACGCTGAAAATACTGCGGCTGCTGCCCCCGTGCCGGATATGAGAATTGCTGAGGAGAGAACTGCGGATACTGCAACTGCGGGTACTGCGGAGGCGGAGGTAGGGTCTGAGGCTGAGGCTGAGATGAACGACTGGCATCCTCCCCGGTCTGCGATCCAAGACGAGCACTCCTGATCGGGCAATTCCTCTTGATGTGTCCGGGCTGCTGACAGAAATGACAATGAAAGCTGTAGGGATTGCTGCGCCCGCTGCCAGACGAACTGCTACTGCCACTGGTCGCACCGCCTTGCTTGCCTTTCCCCGGAGCTGGACGACTACTGGTGCTCTTCCTGTCACTCCTCTGCGGTCCTCCTGAAGCCTTAGCTCGGTCCTCACAATATTGCACGTAATCATTCTCCATGGAGATTGCCGACGACACAAGCTCTCCGAAACTCCTAAGCCGTAGAGCAACCAACTGCCGCCGAATAGGAGCCTTGAGTCCTTCCTGAAACTTAATACATTTTTCACTCTCCGATGCCACAGCTGATGGAGAAAATCTAGCTAACTCGTTAAATTTTGCCTCATACTCCCGAACTGACATATCACCCTGCTGCAATCTATAAAACTCAGCTGCTTTCTGGTCTCTATACCCCTGCGGAAAATACCGATCATAGAACAGCTCCTCGAACTTGTCCCAACTGATATCACCACCGCGCTCCAAACGCTTAGTTTGTTTCCACCAGGTGTTGGCGCCACCCTCGAGCTTATACGCCGCGAACTCCACACGATACTCCTCAGGCACACCAAGAGTATCCAGATGCTTCAAGATCGAATCCAACCAATACTCTGCTAACTGCGGATCCCCATTGCCATCAAAAGTCGGAATAGACGCCCGCCAGAATTCCTTAAAGAAAGCATGCCGACTACCAACACTGGAGTCTTTCGGTCTAGCCCTGGCTGCCATCTGCCGGAAAGCCGCAAACATAGACCTCATCATGCTCTCATCATTTCTGAACTCGGCGTCAGCAGTCGAACGACGTCTAGGTGCCATTCTCTCACTTCTGAAAACAAAATTTGGACTGTCAGAGGTATTTCATTGTCAAACCTATGTGTGCACAATTCCCAAGGTTCATAACCTTGAGCTCTGATACCATTCTGTCACGTCCCGGAGTACGGGAGGTGACGTGGCAGAATATTTAGATTAATTAAAAGAGAATTTAATTAAAAATCGAGAGTTTGAGAATCAAATTAAATAAAAATTAAGAAGATTTTCCACCACATTTTATAAAAGAATTTATAAATATTAAGCAGGTAATAAAAATTAAATAAAAACCGCGAATATGGGTTCCACAACCCACAACTTGTGCACACACATGGTTCTGACAATATCATAAATACAATTACAGTCCAGGTACAAATGAAGTTAAAGTCTTACATGCCTTGATTAATAATACAGAATATAAATAAACTCTCCTATTGCTCCTGAGTTCGATCCGAAGAATCTTCTCCAAACCTAAATGGAAGACCACCTAGATGGGGGAAATTTAAAACAATAAAACGTGAGCGAAAGGCTCAATAGGACTATGTTTTATAAAATAGTTTAATGCAAAGAAATATAGCATCATTAGAAGTTATTCAAAGGAAACTTAAATAAATAAATAAATAAATAAATAATTTGAGTAGAACCGTTCTGTCACAGAACAGTCCACTCGTCAAATCAAAACACCAATTTACTTTTACCTAGGCAAACCATGATATCACCACCGTAGTGGCCCAGCTGGGTTTCGGGACCTGCCCCAAGGTCGATCGCTACACGACCCGATCTCTGATATGGCATCATGCCCATGTGTTTATTATCATTATCATTCAAAACCCAATTACCGAGTGTTGTCAATTACATTTATTATGAAACTCATTTCAGGTCACGGTATATTAAAATATAACCGATAAAACAATTTCCAAACAACCGTTGAAAACATTTTGATAGAAATCCTTTTCAAAGCCAAATCATTTCAAAACCAGGCTACCAAAGAAATAGGATAGAAGTCCTACCTCAATACTCGTGCCGGTACCCCACACCGCAATCCCGGTCCGCTATACGTTAGCTCCACGGAACCACGAATGATCCTAGATACAAGCTAAGTCGATCAATATCTAGTTCGAGACATTCTATGTTACTAAATCATTTCATGATGTCCTAGTGTGCCATTTGTACCTTTAAAATCATCCTATAAGGTTGGGATTTAAATCAGGGTTCAAAACAGTGAAAACGGGTAAAAATCACAAAATTTTCCATGCCTCGGTCGGCTTGTCGGACGCCCTGCTTCGGCCTGCCGAACTGCACAGTTCGGCCTGCCGGAAGCAAAGTTCGGTCGGCCGAACATTTCCCCAGATTCGGCCTGCCGGTCGGAAGAACACCGGCCTGCCGATCATCACTCCGGCCTGCCGAACACACAGTTCGGCCTGCCGAACTGGGAAAATCCAGAAATCCCAGCCACGGGTTTCTCGATCCCCAAAATCCAAATCTTGTTTCCAACCTGTTTTTCTCAAATCCCAGGCATGAAAAACAATTATAGTTGATAGAAAAACATTCTAGAACATGTTTGGAATCATTTAAACAAGATTTTGACTCAAAATCCTCAAAAATCCGAAAATGAGAAAATGAGGGGAAAAATGAAAAATCTTGAATTCAATCCGTTTTTCTTCAATCTAAGCTTAGATTCTAGTTGTTCTAAGTTCATTTAACTCAAACACAAGGTTTTCTAAGCTTAAACAAACCTAGATTTCAAAAATGCACAAAATTGAAAATTTTGTAAAAAGTTTAGAAATTTCGAATCTAACCTCGAATCGAAGCTTCAATCCGCGTTCTCAGTTGCCGAATCACGTCCCCGAGCTTCCTCCTTGCTGTCCCGAAGCTTGGATTCGAAATGGAGTTAAAAAATTTGAGAGAGAATTGAGAGAGAGGGAGCTGCCGAGAGAGAGAGGTGTTGCGGGAGAGTGAGGAGAGAGAGAGAGAAGAGGGAAATAAATAGAGAAAATCGGTGGGCGGTTTTACTGTACGAAAACCATGTGCCGCCCACGGTTTTGTAAAACGGAGTATTTTTAACATTTTACAAATTGTTGTGTTTTAAAACTCAAAACATCATTTTAAAACAATAAGAAATCTTTTGAACACATCAATTTAACAAAACAACCAAAATTCAAAATCCAACCCAATAATCTAATTAATGTTAAAACGTTAATTATGGCACACTAATTCATCATTTACATTACATTAACATTAAATAAATTTCGGGACGTTACATGATGCCATTGAATTTTCAACACCATTGAGTTGTAACGCAACTAGCGCCGCAGCGCCCTACTGGAGAATTGCTGATTTGTTTTGAATTGGTGCATTTAATGGTTGTATGTTTTCAAACAAATCTGGATGTCTTTTACCAACGAAAATGTATATTGTAATACTTATGATGCTTCATGAAAGGATACTTTTACATAAAAACATACTTTTATGTGAAAGGTTGTAAGTGTTGATATGGTTGCACCGATTTATAAAATGGCACCCTTATCTTTTATTAATTCTCCGAAAAATTTACAGGTTTCAATCTTGTTCAGGAACACAACTATGTTCAAAGGTTTGTTGTATCTTAGGAGTTATAACTTATTAGCAAACTTTGAAATGGTAGCAAATAAATCTTTAAAGAAAGTATTCTTATATGACTCAAACCCATATTTCTTTCTAGATTTTTTAGCCTCCATTTCTTGTTCTACTCACAAATTCTCCAATTGTAAACCATCTTGTTTAGACTTCGAGGGTCATCTATGGTTTTAATTTTATTTATTGCTATGTCATTTTCATCAACATCTATTGCTACCAAATTTAACAAAGAAGATATATAATTTCCTTCAGAAGGTAAAAATACGTCATGAAGAAGGTGTTAGGCCATTGCAAATTTAGCGATCTTCTATGATCTCAATCAATTAGGATTTGTCATATCCTCTTCAATTGCAATAGGACTGAAACAAAGTAATCCACATCCTTTTATTAATAATGATGAATGTCGTGACATCTTTTTATTTTATATTAATTTTTCCAAGGGGCTAACGGTTGGAAATAAATTTATGAGCACTTGGATTTTTTTTTTATTAATAAATGGAGTGACCTAATATTTTTATTAATATTTTATTAAACATTTAGGGTTAAAGCGTACTTTTAAATTTAAAATAAAAGTGCAATTGATATCTTACAATAAATTTGAGGTTTATTTTTTAAAAATTTAATGTTAGACGCAATGTGCCCACTTAAGTGCCCGTGGCTTTGCACATTACTTTTGTCATATGGCATTTTCTTTTAAATATTGTCCTAATGAATTGTGTTTCATGCGTGTTGGAAATACTGAATATTAATTTACCCTATATATATGACTATCTGCTGCTACAGATCTTAACCATTTAAATGCAGGAAATATTGCTTTCTTGTCAAGACTAAGGTTTTATTTGGAAATCTCTTTGCGTATGGTTCAAATTTGGGCAAACGACTATAGTAGCATGTCCATAATCCAAACATATATGTAAATGTCAAATGTGTCCCATAATTCTTTAGAATCGATTCACATGTTTGCTGGGCTGGCCCGTGAACTATTTAAAAAGTTACTTGTTGGTCTTTTTTTTTTCTTAGGTCAATTGACCTTAAACTAAAAAAAAAAAAGTGTAGAAGGACTTGGTCAAAGGATAATTTTTTCCAATTTGTGACCAAAGGCCTTAATTTATTGTGAATTGGCGAAAATACCCTTTCTAAATCAATAAACTATTAATTAAAAATAAAAACGATAATAAAGTCTCCTTCTTCTTCCTATTTTAAAATCCCACCCCTCTCCCATCGCCAAACCTAGAGCTCCCCTCACCAAACCCAGATGCAACGGAGCTTCGCTAGCGCTCTAACCTGATCAACAAAACACAAACACCAAAATGGAACTTATACGAGAGTAAGCAAAATTCAACCCATTATATGGAAGTAAGCAAAATTTAATCCCAAGAAGAAGAAGAAGACACTAATAAAATAATACTGGAAGCAAGCAAAATTCAATCCCAAGAAAATAGCCAAATTATAGAATTTCATTAGCACAAAAGTGTAGACTTAACCCCAACCCTCCACCTGTCCCGCGAATCCTTTGGTTCAGAATCAGTGGGAAAATTGTTTTCCTTTTGTTTTTATAAACTAATTCTAACCATAGAAAAGAACCTTCTTACCCATATCAGCGAATCAGGAAAAAAGGGTGGAGGAGAAGATTCTAGTAAATCTTCCTCTTCTTCTTCCTCCTTCATTGCAGCTGCCTCTCTGAGCTTCAGCCGCCACCATGGAAGCCGCATCCGACACTGCCAATGATGAGCCAGCAGGCGGGAACATCGGGTCGGAGTCATTAAAAAAAGCCAATATTGGGCATCTCCAACATAGAATTTTTAGATTAATTTTCTCTGTACCTTCCACAAACTAAGATCTATCGGCAAATCTGAAAAAAAAAAAAAAAAAAAAGAGCCAACAACAACAACTTAGGTTTGTTTTTCTTTATTTTCATGATGAACTGATTTCTTTTGTCTAGAAGAGATAAGTAACCTCTGCTTGATACTATATTTTGATTATCAATTTGTTTTTATGAGGTCTTTTTCATGGTTAATTTGTGTTATTTTGTTCTTAATACATCTCAATTAACTGGTCACTAATTAGATAATTTGTTAATTAAAATTCGGTAGAATTTTAAATGTGACTTAAAAATATCACAACTTAAGATTTTATAGGATTTGAGAGGCCTATAATTCTTATGAAGTTTTTTTGAAAGAACCATATGACATAATAAATTCTTACGTCCTTGATTTTGAATAGAGATGTTGAAATGGGAATTAGAAATTATTTTTACTTGGCACTCAAAAGAGGGAGTTGAAACAAATTTGAGTTCTTGGTTTATAAACTAGGAAAATTAATTAGTAATAAATTAACATGAAAAAGTATAGTTTACGGCTAGGTAAAATCAAACCTCTAAAACTTATCACGTATTGATTTCTTCTTCAATTGCAATCTCGAGTTTGTTTGATTTTTTAAGTCTTTCAATTTTATTTAATCCTTGCAATTATATTTGATTTTCTAAATAAAGTTAGAATTATTATAATTGCAATACTTGTAAAAATTCGATAACAACAGCTGTGGATACGATAACCTTTGTCACTACTTTTATTATAAAACTTGACACCGTATACTAGCAGAATTTTTGTGAACAATGACCTCCCACAACAAAAGGAGTCATCTGTGAAATTATTTAGTAATATTATTTTTCGCTTTCTTCATAAAAAACCTGAGACCAAATCTAATTAAACAAGATTTGGAAGAGGTCACAAGAAGAGATATAATTACCTCTCATAGCCTTGTTGATAAATGAAAAAATAACATATTTAATGACCATTGGTTTCAGTGGGCAAGTATTTTGTGAAGTCATAGTGAGCTTGTAAAATCAAATCCTCATCATCCCACTCGTCCCGGTACGTCTCTGGGTGGATACGCCTTCTCTTGGAAGCAGAAGCATACATCTCTTTCCTCCATCGTTCAGATTCCGAAAAACCGCCCTGAACCACAAGCCAATCATCATACTCAAACTGCAGACACAACATCAAAAGAGTAAATCTGGCATAAGCAACTAGCAAAATCGCAAATAAGGGGACGCAGTAATGTTTCTAATAGATTTCTGCCCTTTAGGCTATAGGCTACCGCTTATGCATACCAAACATTAAATAACATGTACAAGATGGAAATGATAACCAACTGCTGGATATAAAGCATTAAAATCTGAATCTGTTTTACCTGACTTAAACCCGCCGTTCTATGAGTGTACCGCTTTGGTGTGCCAGAAACTGCAAGCGCAGAATAAAATGCATTAACATCCTCCATCATATCCTCTTCCGATGGAAGCACGATTCTATCAGACAGAAGACTTGCTATCCATTTGCTCTGAAGTTCAAACAAGGGGAAAGGAATAACCTGGTAGCAATTGATGCAAAGGTTTATTAACATCATCGACAAAAGAACTGTTTGAATATTGGAATGTTTCTTCAAGCAGTTAGTAACAGCAGCTGTACCATCAATGGTAATCCCACAAATGAAAGCCATGGAGCCAAGGATGGAGGGAAGACGTGCTGATACAATGGCTCAACTCGATTGTCATCAACAGTCACAGTGCCATTGGTTTCTAGGAAAGGGAAATGGTATTTGTACCTTGAGTAAGATAAATAAAAGTTAACCTTTAGTATTATAATTTGTTTCACTTGCAATAGGGATAAACAGAAACGTTAGGATCAAATGACTCGTCACATAAAATGATTATGAAAGCCAGATTACCCAGTGCAATGAAGAATCACATCAGCGAAGATGACACTCTCATCCTGGAAAACCACACTACCATCCTCGTAAGCGCTTTTGATCTGCATCAGTTTGGAATACCATTAGCATGTTATGTCACGGTTATCACCTCACATCAGAGTCCAACAATGGTTTCCTTGAAAACCTTCTCATAATAGCCACCCAATTCTGATGATCAATGAGAACTCAATAGTTATACCCATGGATGAAGCCACATATTATCATAGCCAGGTTGCTTTCCAATGCTTTCACCATCAACGAATCTAGATGCAACGTGGACTTCTCTGGCAACTCCAGCTATGTCTCGGGAAATATCATCAGCACTGGCTGCACTCCCTATCAAAATTACAACCTGCGAAAAATAAAAAATAAAAGGACAGGGATAAGAGGCCAAGTCATGAACTCCCTTTACTTGGCACAGTTTGTTTGATTGCGTAAAGCCCACGGTGGCAATAGAACCGGAGAAAGTATGCAGAAGAGACGGTTCTTTTTTAATATATTAGCATGTTCTATTATATTCCTATTAGTTAGTCATCCCAGCTTAGCGAGTCTTTTCTACGTGATGAACTGAGCATGTTTTCTTTGACAAGTACAATCAGAATTCCAATTCATTTTGAAAGCTTGGCATTGACACTGTCCAAAGAGGCATGAGATTGACCCCCTTATGAAACACCTCAACATATTGCATAACTAAGTAAACAATTTTTTACCACAAGAACAATTTGAACCAGTGTTTGTGTGTGAAGTTAGAAGTTTGTTGACCTTAGTAATAGCAAAGCAATGCAACCCACAAACGCAACACAATTTACTTAAGTAATACAACGATGTAGAATACTCAATAGACCTGATCTCGAAATGGCTCCGGAACGCGATAGTTATGGCTATGAATTTGTTTTCCTGGCCATGTTTCAATCCCTGCAAGAAGATAAATCTATAAAAAGTGGACTGGAAAATTCATTACTTAAGTATACTAGAAGCCTTATGGAATTTTTCACCTCTTTCCAAATTGATAACAGAGCAAGAGTAAAATTAACTCAATACCCAGCTTATAGATGTCATAAATCAATAAAAGCTAAGATTCTAACAAGCTTCAATACCTTTTCAGTCCACAGATAGAAAGAAAGCAATGCAATTTAATCTGCAACCTTGGAAGTATTGGATCAAAAGCACCAATTCAGGGGGGAAAAAAATGAAAATAAACACTATTTTTGATAACGAGAAGACTGTCGATTCAAGCAGGGAACTAATTAACCTACTTAAAATGGTGACATTCTGTGTATATTAAACCCCTCTTCTAAGCAAAACTCTAATTAAAATCCCACAAGAACAGCATCTAAAGAATAAGTCAAAACCACACATTTAAGTCGGAGATCTTCATCAAATGGCACCAGAATTAGACCACAAACAATGTTCTGGAACTGTTAAGTGAGAGTAACATTTATGCAGACATTTACCAGGAATTTCAGCAATACGAGGCTCTGAATAGTGCCCATTACACACAACTACAGCATCAAAAATCTCATCCACTTCAACCTGATCATTCTTCTTGGACCTCACTCTCCACTTATTGCTGATATGACTATCCACCATGCCCACATAAACTACCTGAGTCTGAAACCTTACCCATTCCTCAATCTCAAATTCCTTCGCAAAGTCCTTCAAATACATCAAAACCTCTCTGTGACCCGGAAACCTTCTTGGGTCTCTCTTATCATCGTCTTCTTTGGCCACAAATGGGAACTCTCGGAAACCCATGACCTCTCTTGGGAGGTTGGTTCGGAGGGACTTGTAAAGGCTCGAGTGGACCACGGCTCGACGTGGGTCGAGCCCAAGTGGATCCGACTCGACCTTGGGAGTGTAGACCCAGGTCCCGCCAACTTGGTCTCCATGCTCGAAGACAACTACGCTGTGGCCTTCGCGGCCCAGCTCGCGGGCCGCGACGAGGCCTGCGGGGCAGGCACCGATGACGGCCACGTGGCGGGAGGTGAGCCGGTTGAGTTTGGGTGGCAGTGAGAGGCCTCGAAGTGGGCCTGCGGGGTTCGCCATGTTTGAAGTAATCATCACCTTCTCGATTGGAGAGTTCAGGTGGTGGAGAAGTATGGAGTCTACGACTGGGTTGGAATATTCTTAAACGGCACATGGTATTTCTTTAATATTTTTTAACAATAAAATGTTAATATAATATTTTATTAAAATATAAGAATATTAAAATGATTAAAAAAAATTCAAAAGGTTTGAAACTTTCTGTGTAAATTATTTTTAGGAAATCGATAAAAAAAATTGTAAAAGCAGGAGAATCTGGAGTGTGGTTGTAGAGAAAAAATAATAATTTTATGAAAAGAAAGGAATAAATAAAATTTACAACCCGCAATATTTAGAAATTATATTTTCTATAATTATTTTTTTAAGAATTTGACCTCTATTAATTCCTGCGTACCAAACGTACCACAAAGCTTTGTGTGTGGTTACCATAACTGTAGGCAAAGTCCCAGTCCAACGTCCACAAATCCAACACTAGCAATGTTTTGTTTGATATGATAACGTTACAGGTATGTACGTATTAACATTTAATTTACTTTATCAATATTATTACAACATTTGTATTGAGTGTTGGATTAAAACAATTCAAGGGATACATGAAGGTAGTGATAATGTTATTATACTAAATGAAGAATATGACTAGTGTCAGATGGGTCGGATGCTGCATTTGAGACATTTCCTTCTTCCCATTGTGCCGTTTGGTAGGTTCCTATCATTTGAACCTATGCCTTCAATTTGAATAGGGGTTTGATAACCAAAATAAAACAATGGTATAAACAATAAAGATGGTTTAAAATAAGCTAAACTATCAATTTAAAGAACTTGATTCTTTTAAATTTTAACCATTTGAATTATTTTTTATAACAAGAATCTTTTTTAATTTCTTTTTCTCTCCTAAACTATAGTTTAAATTAATATTTTTAAACACTAGTTCTCTAACGTAATGTTTTATTGCCTATTTAAACTTTTAAATTTCAAACTTTGGTTTAAAATTACTATTTAAATCACACCAATTTGTACCCACCTATCAAAGGAACCATATATTTCATTTCATTATATATATATATATATATATATATATATATATATATATATATATATTGCACAATCCACCTCAGGCGGTTGGTTTGCACAATTTTTTTCTTTCTTTTTTTCTCTTTTATGTGAGTTTGGTTCAAGTCTTCTCATGTTTGAAGTTCTCAGATATCCAGTTACAATAACTTCAAAATCAACGTTACAACTGTATAGCACTGTATATAAAATGCAGCCATGTAGGTGTATTCAAACCCAGAGTTACAAAAATAGTTTGTGTCTTGTATCCGAAACAAGAGATCTTCAACTTCCATCCATACACAGTTGAAGAGTTGCTTTCGCATTTAGGAAAAAACAAAAAACAAAACAAAACAAAAAAAAAACTGCTAGGTTTGTAAGAAAAGGCTAAACACCTGTCAGCTCATGCTCTTAATCCAACTTTTTTCCCCCGATTTTCCAAGGATTTTTGTGTCCAATCCTGTGGCGATGACTACGATCATGTGGTGGTATGTTCTTGAGAAGATCTTGTGGTGGAAATTTGACAAAAATAAGTGAATGTACAGTACTGAGAATGGGCCAATGGTGGCACCACTAAACGATTCAGCCTCAACGACGCCTCTTACAAGTCCTTCGAAGTCTCTTTCCTATTCTTTTAAGATGCGGAGATTTAGCTTTTACATCCTCTGTGTTTGGATCGCAGTCATCTTCATCTCTGTTAAAGAGAAGTCAAAAGGTCAGCCTTCGCTCATCGCACTTTTTTTTGGTGCTCTGCATCTCTATCTTGAGTTGAAGAACTATTTGTTTTTGAAAGTGAGGCATAAAGAAGCAAAGGGAAGTCCAAGTTTCATGGGAAGTTGTGCAACCGACGACTTGACTCAGCACTGTTTCAGAGATAGATGCAAGTAGCCAGCCCAGAAGAAGCTGGTCTTGTCTTCTCCAGTGAAAGAAAGGCTGGGCTTAATGTATGGGAAACTTCAGTTATTTCTGGATTTGAGGGAATAAATTCAGGCGGGCATGGTTTCATTCCATTGATATAGCTTTTGAGGTCATTACTTCTGAGGACAGAAAGAACCTGAGAGCGCTACATCAGATAGTTAGTTTTGTTAAGCTTCAATGGCAAAATGAAGTTAAGATTGCTGGAGAGCTGAAGTTGTGAGGAGCTGCCAGCACTAGATGAGCTGCTAGCTCCATGAGAAATTTTGACTGAGGTCTTAGCAACCATAGGTGATTTCAACAACTTGGTACATTCGATATTAGTCTCAACTGCTTCTGGTATTATGTTTGAATTTATGATTGAGACAAAAGAAAAAAAGAATTGGTATTTTTGTAAACGGAAAACAAAACACAAAAGAGAGAAAAGGTTAAAAAGAAGAGTTTGTGAAATGCCTCAATGGTTAGTGGAGGCCCCATTCATTGCTTTATATAAAAGTACAATAATGATCCGTTACATATAAGAGCAGTAATATATGACCCGAGCGCTGCTTTGTCTCGGGTCCTCTCAGTGGGACCCATCAAGTGGGGCCCCGGCCTATGAGAGGCCCAGACTACAGCTTGCTCGGGCCACTAAGAGTTTTTTTATATATATAAGATCTATTTGTTTCTTGAATTCTTTAGATTTTTTGGACTTAAATTTAGATTTGAATATTAAATATTCTTTGAATATGTCTTTGTTTTCCTCAAAATTTGAATTACTTGAGTATCAAGAATCTAAGTTTTTAAAATTTTGACTCCCTTTTAAATTTTTGATACTCAAATATCTCTATGACAATGAAACGAGATGATCACAATGATGAATAAATTGTTATAATAGAACATAATGATCTTCTGCCTTTGACGAAGTGAACTACCAATTATCACTCACTCTAAACCATAATAACCACATTTAATGAACTTTGAAAACATATATAGGACATTTATTGTTCTGCTGCTTCTGTATGATGATAGCAGTAACCAAATGAAAGTACGGAAAATGATAAAAAGGTTCATAAGAAGTGATCAGTGAAAGGAATGAATACATAAAGATGAAGACTAGTCAACTTACAGAATTAATGAAAATCAGACATTTTAAGTCAACATGCCCTTGTTCAGAAAATCAAAGATGGAGGAGACTAGTCTAACGTCTGACAGCGTCATTCCTACGTTTCAAAATATATAGATTGTTTGAGAAACTAGTTTAAATTTATCAATTTTAATTTAAATAATACAAAATTTTTATATATTATAATATAAAATAAAAATATACTATAACATAAAGATCAAAATGATCTCGTCTGTTGCAGTTGAAAGTGTAACAATAATAATGACATTCAGCTGAGTGATGGATAAAAAAATTTGATGAACTAACCCTCAGATTCCATAGAGACACCATCACCATATCCAGAACGCTTTGCAGACAATGTAATCAACCCACCCCCAACCTTCGTTTCGGGGATTTGACAACGTCCTTCAGAAGAAGCCATACAACGAAACCTGTTCGATCAACTTAAATTTAAATAGTTGAACAATTAGAATGGGATATTCCACGGAATACCCAAAGTTAAAAGAAGAATGAAATAAACGTTTAAAGCTTCCAAAACTATCTACAGCAACACAAAACAAAGTTATACCTCCCAAGTTATCAACAGCAATATAAATCAAATCCTTCCTTGCTCTCCACATTTTAGGCTTTTCATTACAATATTTGAACATTTTCCCCTTCAAGTTCACACAAATAGATCACATAACGTAAGAGATAACATGAGAGTCTATACCATTCAAGAGGTAAGGTTTTGGTGTCAAAACCCAGGCTTAACATCCTCCACTTTCTGCACTTACCACACTGCACCCATTCATGATCGGGTTTGTAAAGAAAATTCCTCTCTGTCTGAAGAAAGTGGGCAACACCATAAGTAATAAAAATATTTACAAATTTTAAACATGTTTTAATTCAGAGAATTTTGGAGTTGAAAGAAAACAGAAATTCTAACATCGGAGTTATTAAAATGCATCTTAATTTAAAAAGACTACAAAGAAAGTATGCAACTAGCTGCAGTTGTGTTGCAGCAGAAAACGGAGGAAAACGCATGGTGGCAATTTTTCATGAGATGTTTTCAGCATTCTACTTAGCCGTCAGCTTTTTTTTTTTTTAACCCAGAAACAATAATCACACTCGAAGATTCTTCAATAAAAGCATGAACACTTTAAGTTGGGTATTGTCATAGAATTGCTGCACTTTTATCTACTCTTCTGTCAAAAACTATAACCAAATCTCAAGTGCAATATAACATTTGTAAGTTTCTGAGGACGTAGATAATCTACCCTTACATCTGCCTTTTTGAATAAGAAACAAAAACTTCATTTAAAAAAAAAAAAAAAAAAAAGGATGCTGCAGAGTACAGGGCTTCAGAATATAAATTTAAAAAAAATGAAACTATAGCAGTTTTTCAGCTATAAAACTTTAAAACTAAACCAACAACAGCACACCGCTGGGATTAGCCCAGCAGTTGGGAAGGGAGGAGTAAAGGGTAGAGTGTAAAATTTAAGAGTAATTTTTAGAATAGAAGAGGCACGCGGGGTGCATCTATACCAGCAAAAAGAAAATTTAATAAGAGTCCCCTAGAAATGCAACAACTCTCGAAGTGAACAGGACTTAAGACGTGGCTTTTTTTATAAGAAAAGTTCTAGAAAATGGGATAAATGAACATGGCTTTTAAAGAATATATCAACTTAATAATGGGAGGACAAATGTCTAGCTCAATTCAAGAACTTTACCAGCTGCAGTCCATCAAGGTTTTTGTCCCAATATTCATCTCGTTTATGGCCGAGCTGCTTTGCCAAATGGGCATAAATTTCAGTCTTGAAATCCTTGTTTGTTATTAAGCACCCATACACCACCTTCTCCATTATTCTATGCCAGGAAAGATTAATTAGCGAGAGATAATGGGAAATTTCATTCTAGATGCTGATACATACCTAAAGACAAAGCTATCATGTTCATAGATGTACAAAATGTATAAAGACATCCTCAGTCTGTGTTGGAGAACCTTTTTGGTTGCAAATACAGTCAAAGCCTGACACAAACTTTGTTGCTTTTTTAATAAGCTATTGTCAAGCGTGTCTAGTGTGAGGTATAAAGTTGTTTGTTTGTAAATATTTGTGCACCTCAACTGTTTCCAAATAACACAAGCTTTGTAATATACTTTTGTTGTAAAAATACTATAACAAAAATGAAAGTTAATCATGTTTTATATGCACTGATTAGAGTGCAAGCACCTCCTCAAACGTAATGAAGAGATTGATTTTTGTTTCTTTTTCCCTTCTCCTTATTTGCTTTTTTTTTTTTAATTGCTAAGAAAGCATTATATGTGAGATATCAACGTTTGTTTTTTCACATAAGAATCAACCTATTAACCTTTTAGATATATATGTGTGATTAAGGGTTGCAATTCGTATCGGCGGGTTATGTTTGTGTCAAGTTGAGACTCAAATATGTTAAAAATATCTCAACACTAACATGATCAATGATACAAGTAGGTTGAGAAATTCTGATACTAACACGACCCTCCTTGACACTGGTCAACACGAACACGACCTGCATAACCTGTGACATATTTAACACGTGACTCTCAATCAACCCGCAGCCCGAAATCAACCCGTAATATTTTATTACTTTAAATTAAAATTTGTGCTCCAAAATTACATAAAAGTAACATAAAACACATTTTTCATATTTTCTCAAAACTAAATCACTTTCATACTACAAACATATCCAAGTTAGTGTCAATTTATTGTAATTATATATATATTAGAGCAAAATATTTTCTTAAAATAATAAAGTAATAAGGAACTGATCAATTTAGTGCCAATATAGCGACGAACAGGTTGACATAAACATAACCTGTTTTTAGGTAGGTTAATTTTGGGTTGACACAAAAATAACCCGCGACTTATTTTTTTGACATTAACCCGTAAAATATTGTTATGTCCGTGTCGTGTCGTGTCGTCGTGTCATAACTTAAATTGTCAGCCCTATAATGATGTTTACGGAATCTTCAATTCGCTTAATCCAATCCAATCTACCAGATTGTATTGTATTATGAAAAATATGAATTGGTCTTTGATTGGGATTTTGTCAATCCAACAAATATGAATTGGATTCTGGACTGAGGGAATCCGTGTAATAAATGAATCTAAACTATATATATTACTGCGTCTAAAATTTATATATTATCGTGTATTATGTATAAATTTATACACCTACATTATTGCATCTAAAATTTATATGTTGAAGCCCGTATTTGGCAATCCGGTTGAAACCAATGAGTTAGAACAAAAAAAAAGTTAGAATCGCAATTTATGGTTGGAATTTATGTTTGATAAGTTTGTCAAAATATTAGTTTTAGTTGGTTTGAACCAAAAAAAAGGGTCAAAAATAGTTTGAGCCAAAAAAAAATGATTGAAATTGATAATAGGCCAAATAATAGCTTTTGGTTGAAAAAAAGGGTTGGAATTATAAAAAACGGTTGAACCGTGATCGCAAACAAGAGCTAAAAAAAAATAAGCTTAGCCTAATTACAAAGCTCAACATCATTTACTCATGTCTAAAGTTTTATTTAAGCTTATTTGTTGCAATGTTTTGTTATATTATAATTTAGTTTATCGTCATAGACTTTGGATTAGGTTGAATACATTGAATTTTATTAAAGTATGTTGACTTTAATTGCTATTTTTTAATAAGTTTAAAGTCTCAATACGTAGATCTATAGAATCTAGTCCACAAAATCTGTTGTTTTTGTATTGACTTGGGTATTCAAGGATTGGTTTCAAATTCAGATTTTTTCAATCCAACATGTGTAGATTAAATTACATATTGACTCTAATCTGTAAAATCCGATCCGTTAATACACCTATCTACACTACATACTAATTCAACTCTTCTGTCTTCTTGTTCATGTCACCGTCCATGTCCCAATAAGAATATTATGCCATACCAATTGAAATATAACATAGCACACTTTTTTTTTATCATAAGGCATTTCAATTATCACATATTATCTTATATTTGTTGACAACATTTTAATTGGCACTGTATAATGGACGTAAAAACAAATTCCTCAGCACTGAACCATTCTTCTCTTTTTAAAATATTTTGGTTTAAAATAAGAAGAACTACCCGTACCTATATTCTCAAAAAGAAAAGAATATCACATGTCATACCACATTTTTTAAAAAATGTGTTTACTCATACCACACAAAAAATATATATATACTTACTTTTTAAAAATAATTATAAGTTTCAAACATGTATGGCACATATATCAGGATTATAAAAGCAAGTTTCAAAAAAGGCATTTGCCAATTAATATGCACCTGTTCAATCACAACTTAAAGGTCTATGAACGTGAGCTACGCGGGGTGCAATTTTGGCCCGTAAAATTGAAGCAGCGTCCTTAACCCTTAAATTAAATAAAAGAAAATCAAAAGTTTATTATTTGTTTTTCATTCAATTCACAAAAAGAAACGAGTCTAGCTTAATCTTGCACATGCACCAAATATATGACGGTATAAAGTACAATTCAAATCAATTCAAAATAACAATCCAATTCCACGCACCAGAAGTTGAGAAGGAAAAAAAAAGGGAAAAGAAAAGAATAGAAAGCAAGCTTCTGAACAGAAAGGTTTATTTCTTTAATGACAATTGCAATTGGCCATATTGTTTTTCCTTTTTCACGTTTAGAAATATAACTGAATAAGAAGAGTTCAAAAAATAAGGACAAGGACTTGCTGAAGAGTGAACACCATTATTTAGCTCCACTGTTGACTGTTTACAAAACCAGTCACCATGACTAAGAAATTACCCAACAAAATACAATCCCTGCAAAACCCTCCATCTCAGAAGCAGGAAAACAGCCTATTTTCATGGGTTACCATGCAAGCATTATTCATCACCACCAGAGAAAGCCTCTCTGTCCCAGCTGGCTTTTTAGTTAGTACTAGAATCAATGATTAGTAGCTCTAATATTCTTCTTTCCTTTTTTTAGCCATGCCCTGTTTTACTGCAACATAGCCACCTCAACAAATCTTCGGTTAGCAAGAATCGTCCGATTGATCCCTGCGTAGTTGTAACCAAGATTTATTGGTTTGAATATCATCACAGATAGCAAGACGTCTTTACTCAAAGGTTGATTCATATTCTTAACCAAGCTTTCCACACAATCAAGAATTTCCTCGAAAATAATGATTCACTCGTTAGAGTATTCAATCACCCAGCAAGGATCAAATCCAACCACTCGTCATTGCCGAATCTGTGGTCAAATTCTTTCTCTGTAATTGCTGTGGATGTTGAAATACACCATTTATTCAGCTGCAAGGGATTCTATCCTTTCCTCTCCCACATCCATCACCTTGAAATGAGGCTTAGAAGGAAATACAAAAATAGTCGATGCAGCATTCGATGGTTGAAACGCGGTTGAGTACCTTATCGAGGTTACAGTAAATTTGGGCAACTTTTGCGCACCCGAGGAAAGTGGCACAAGCTTGTAACTGAGGATGGTCTCCGATTTCGGAAGAACATAGATAATATCATTATGCGACCCAGACAAGACAAAACTTTGTGCGTCAGCCAATGACAACTTGAGCTCTTGAAGCAACTGAGTTTGGTTCTGAATTTTATGTAGTATGTAAATGGATCCCCCAAAATTGCATAAGGAGGACATTCCAAACTCACAACCAAAGGCGACAATTCTAAGTTCACATCAGGAAGTATTTGCTTAGTCAAAACTGAAGATTCCGTTGAGCCAGATAGACTGGAGCCGGAATCTCTTTTCCATCTTACACATACATTTCCCAACCGAAGCTTTGGAATATTCATCCTTGGAGTGACACTAAATACCTTCTTAAACTCTTCTCCTGGCATGACAATGGCAGGATCTAAGTGATCGCCTCCATGTTGCACAGAACACGACCTTCCAGCGTCATCCTCATCTGCTTCAACAGAAATGGATATCAACTGCAATGGTACATCAGCACAATTTTTTGCACTAACAACAAGCACACTCGTTTCGTTCAAAGGTAGTGTCGCCAGCTGATCAGACTCGGGAACTGGCTTGATTCTTGAGAGTAACAGCGGGTCACAACGGAACGGCAACATAAAACAGTGGCTTATTAAGATCGCCGTCTTTCCTTCTATCTGCACGCTCTTGTGAATGTTGACTTTATGAGCAGTTGAATCATTGCCATCTGGTGAATAACCCAGTGACACGAAGAGCATAAGGGTTTTGGCCCTGTGCCAAATGATTTCCAGTTTGCAAGACCATGAGTCACCACATTTCAGAAATGGAACAGATACCAGTCCAAATGATTCTTGTATTTTCTTGATTTTCTCAACACCCTCATCAGATTCGTCTTCCCCTTCCGGTCCAGATATGCCAAGAAGTTCAACATGAGGATTATCCAAAGAGATAAGTTCAGATTCCCTTGGACTGAACAAGCCACCACCCCTTACATCAACCAGATTGATCTTCAATTCACCAGAATGAACAGCATGACCCTTAGGGGCCACAGTAACAGGTATAACAAAGCTCTCTCCAACAAATGCAGGGCCAGAAGCACCTAAGTTGAGATCAACTTGGGGGTCTGGTTCCTCAACCTGGATAGCTCTCTGTCCGGTGAATGAGAGAGCAGGATCCTTGGTTGGATGAGCTCCTACACGGTCTTCAAACTTCCAAAGAGGCAAATCATTCATTGAAGCAGGACTTTCGGCTCTGCAACAAATTGTGAAGTGGGGCCCCATTTTTGCAATAACAGATACGCATTCGAGCTTTCCACTTTGATCTGAAACAGCCAATGAGTTTCTATTATCATTTAAAAAACAAAAAGTCGAAAGACGAAAATAACTAAAGGCATCAAATCTCAAAATGATGGGGATGAGCAAACTATCCAATTCAATTGGACAACAGTCCAATCCAAACCAATTTAATCCAACTAGAATGGACTCTATCTAATTGGATTGGATTGGTTAATTCTATCCAACTAAAATGGACTGAAAAACAATTTGAATTCTGAAATCTAATTAGATTGAATTGCATCCAGTTTTTAAGAGGAAAAAATCCACCATCTGAACCAAAGCAATCCAATCATTTTGGTTATGAGGGTGCATGCGTGTGTGTGTAAACTTTCTATATTTTTTCTGCTATATAATATAATCATGGTAAAATTGGCAATACTAATCAGTACATCATGTCATCACCTGCGTTGGACTAGTCTTTATACTGTTACGACTATAGGCTTTTATTGTTCTAATTATTGTTGTTGTTGTTGTTCTGAGGGCTTATATTGCAGTGTTTATTAACTTACACACTTGTTATGTTCAGCGTGTTGAATTAGACGTCCATCCAAATATAATGGTGCTTAAGCACCACAGGATGCCAAATCCCTTGTCAAGTAACTGCCAAGCCTAAGGCAGTATTTTTTTTTTTTTTAAATCTGGATTTGGCAAACAAGTGGGCTAATGCAACCTAATCTAATCTGATTGCTAGGCCTAGAACACAAGAGTGAGACTCAGACAAATTATGAGTTGCAGTTCCAAAAACCCACTCTCACATGCAATGAATACGTTTGCAGGCCATTCAAACAATTGATTAACCGAAATAGCTATGCAATTGGGGGCATGTTCAGTCTCACACAAATCAAGGGCATCAACTATCATGTCAAAATATTTGCCTTTGGCCAGGATCTGGCAAATATCCTAGAGGCAACACCCAAGCA